>BSQZ01000010.1:11430000-11742500 GCA_033239005.1 Lamellibrachia satsuma
ACAAAGTCATCCCGCGCTTTCATTACCATGTTTACATCAACGTGTGACATGCAGCACACGCCTGATCCTTTCAGGTACAAAGCAGGTATCGTTACAACATTTCATCTACTTTGACTTAATGGCGGGACATTCATAATCATCAAACCGCGGTAGGTTCACCGGGTCTAATTATGCTGTGAACGTGTGTAGCGGTCGCAGCTGCGGCGCGCAGGCAACGCTTAATCCAGTTACTGAGAGAACAGGCCAAAGTTCATTAAAACAAGCCATTTATACGGCTGGCAGCTTTGCGTACCAATTGATGTCGATCCCAGCCAACGCGCAGTCATCGGCCCGAGGGCGGGTAACAGAGCGTAGAATTTAAGAGGCGTTAATTCGCTCGGTCCAATACGATTTCTGTTTTGGCGCGACTGAAGCGCCGCCTAGTTTAGTAATGGTCCTTCGCGTAAACATTCTCGCGTTGCATGCTATGCAATAGGGATATACGATTGTTTATTATGAAGAAAAACTCTTTCAGTGTGTACGCATCGATTATTTAGCACGATTATAAAGTTAATGTCTTATGCTACATACAGCAATAATAGCTTGTTGAAATCTGAATATCAGCATTATTTACGAAATCCACGAAGACACTTCATTGACATTGTAAATAGACTATAGCTAGGCTATATTTGAGTTGCATAAAGACTAACTTCGTGCACTCTGCCATTGACGATGATGTAGTGGATATTACAAAAGGTATAAATCTAAGACGTTTACACTAAATAAACAATTATAGCTGCTCGTTCAGCATAAACTCTGACCCACGGATTCTGAAGTTGAAAAATGACACCACCTGTTATCACGGAATTGGATGATGCCTAACGTTAGGATAATGAACTATATACTGAGTGTCACTGACAACGTCCAATACAATAATATCTGTTATCTGTACGGCTTGCTGTTTGATTTAACGTGTGGAATTGTATTTACTTAACCATATATGCTAGATCAATTGTATTTTATAAATGAATAAAGGGTGTACATAAACAATGTGTATTGTTGTCATGCGGTATATAGTTACATTTTCCCAGCTATTTTAATTTACAATAACTATAATTAATAAAAACCCATGTACAACTGAGAATAAAGTGGGTATTTACGGTCTAACTTTTGTACATTGCATGCCATAAAAACATTATGTACACCATAAAATGTACATGTGGCCGTTACTGTTTTTGTACAAGCACATTCCAATACAAAACAGAACATCATTCCATTAAAAATATATCACAAATGATCATACAGTATATTGCTGAACTTAAATTTTTATTAAAACATTTAACATATTAGTTGTACCTTTTAGTTAGAAATGCCAATTAATCTCTGACACTCAACAAAATAAACGACATCGCGACGCATTTTTTCCGTGCGTTGATGCAATTTATTGCCGAGCAATACTGTCCGTAACGCTTCCACGGTCTCGTGTTTGCGAACACCTCACATAGGCGGATCCAGGGGGGCCCAGGGGGTCCGGACCCCCCCTTTTTTGAGTAGCAAAAAAATCCATTACAATTGCATGTTAACGGGGGACAAAAGCATTGCCACGAAACAACACAAGCTCAAACTTGTAGCTTACTACGTACGAATTCCTCAGTAGCAGTCCGACATTTTCAGAAACTGATCTAGCGCAGGCGATATACATGGCGTTCAGGTGATCCCCAAAGTTATTCTTCGCATTATCGGTGACGTCGTTCATAGATTCATTGCACACGCACACCACACGCACGTGTATACAGTTCTATACGCACATACGCCCACCTCATGTTTGACCATATCTCCCCGCGAAAGAATGAACCTACTATGGGAATGTTTGGCGCTCACAGACGTGTTGGGCGCAGTTACTGGCTCTGCGCAATCTGCAGATTTCGCACGATTACGTTGCGCAATCCTCGGATACTCGAAAATCTGCAGATTGCGCAGATCCAGCAAATGCGCCCAACAGACGCGCTTGTCGTTTGAGGAAAATCGTCTGCATCAGTTCTTCGGACCGGACTTTCAAGATAACAATTGCAACTTTTACCATTAAAAACTTAAAGTTATCCTATCGTATCATCAACGTCTTTGAATATCTTAATCATTATAAGTAATGCACGTTTTAAAATCACATTTCGCTCTCAGTGAGATAATTTTAACAAAAAACCAAGAGATGTTTTGTACATAACAATGGTCAGAGCTATGTTGGTGCGCAGTGTATGTCCTCGGATAAGGTTGGCATGCAGCCGAGGATAAAACTGTTATATCCACGAGCTTTGTATGTACACTGCAGCAGCCATGTCTTCAATTGGAGCATCGCCAATGCCTATAGATTACCTGCCATCTGGAATATGGTCGACACCCTTAATACAGTATTCCTTTTTCCGATCTGTCCCCCAAGCGACAACGATTCCATGAACGAATCCTAAAATATCTGGCACCAGATATGAGGAATAAGAAACATGTCGGAATGTGTAAGACCAAATGATTGGAGCGTCGCACATGCTACGACACGTTTTATGACATAGATGAGTTCCTGTGTGAATGTCTGGATGCTGTACTGAATCCGTTTGAATATCATGACATCTACGAGGAGGTTGCATAGACTGGCAGTTGTGACGAGGAGACCACGACGAAGGCGCAAGGGCTGCCTGCTAACCAGTCTCACATACCATCATCGCATTCATCACCACCAAGAATGTTTTGGAGAACGTCAGGCCCATGGCCTCCAACCTTCAAAAGAGGGACTTAGACATATAACAAGCGGACAGTATGATCGATCAAACCAGGGAACGAATGGTAACGATGAGACAAACGATATATACGAGTACAGTGTATAGTACAAAGATGTTACACGTTTAGTTACACTTCTCGGTACATCCATCTCAGCGCCAAGGATACCCCGATCGTCCCGACAGATGCAAAGAGCCAATGCCCCCCATTACATTCCCACGGGAGCACTACCTGCGCAATCTGGTAATCCCGTTTTGCGACCACCTGTCTGCCGAATTCCACAATCGATTTAACCCAGAAAGCAGGAAGGGTATAGAGATTCTTGCTCTATCCCCGGGATAATTAAAGAGACGGGAAATGTACTACATGTTGTGGATGGATTGATGTTCTTGGAGTCAGACATGTAAAACGTCTCTTCGCTGCGAGCTGAGCTGAAGGAATGGCAGTGCTATTTGAGAACCACAGAGCCCACACAGTCATCGTCCTCGCCTAACCTGACTGAATGTCTCGAGCACGCAGATGAAGACATCTTCCCGAACATCCGCACCCTGTTGAGGATCCGTTGCACTCTTCCTGTTGGAAGTTGTGAGGCAGAGCGTTCGTTCCCCTGTCTGCAACTGGTCAAATCCTACCTTTGTAACAAGAAGATCGGCATTCTTGTCTCACTGTGATGAACATGAACCACGGCATGGAGATTGATTTGGAAGCAGTTTATCAAATGTTTATAGAAAGGAACAAATGGAAAATGTTCTCAAGTTACATACTGTATCAATAATCAACGTGACTCAAATCAGGTGTGCTAATATTATCACAATGGAAAAGGCAACGAGTACTATACCTTGATGTGTAATGATTAACAGATATGCTGATGGACAAGAGTTATTAAAACACAGCTGATATAAACATAGTTTCTAGTATCTAATTGTATCCAGCACCCGGCAACATTCTATTAACTGACTATTGTCTGCATAATTATATTGTGGTGAGAATGTTATGGTCTTTTGAGATCTTATTCAAATAGTTAGCCTTTTCAGAACTGTACCAAGCTGACCTCAGTGGTTCTTTAACGTCCCAAATTGAGACGGGGCCGACATTAACGTGATCACCGAGTCACGAGGGATACGCGGTCCACAGTGTTGAGAGCCAGGGTTATAAACCAAATCTACCGTGTCCGGTTTGCGTCTTGAATTCAGAACTATGGCATGAAAGGTGGATGTGCTAATCACTACATTTATATTTTGGGGTTTGTAATATAATAAGTACACAACATCAATTAGTTATGTCATACTGTTCCTCTTTCTACGGTGTATGTATTTCTAAGATGCATTTTAATTTACATGGTTCAAAGGTATCAGGAAACGTTTTAATCCACCAGTTTGCACTCACTGTTGTTACATGGTACTACTACCTTTAGCATAATGTCTCCCGACTCTCATTCAGATCATGAATCAAATGGTGCGCTTTATACAGAGTAGTTTATAATGCAACAACTGTTTGGATAGACTCTCTTGAGAGGGCGATCTAGCCTTTAGGGGTATAGGTTCATATATGTCTAACAGTTTCAGTTACAGTTTGTCTCAGTTCAAACTTGATGCCACGACTTTCTGTAATACAAAATCTAACTACTTTTAGTATATCATTCAGAACCACTGGATGAGAAACTATTAAACAAAGTTTCCTTGGCAAAGGATGTGCTGAGTAATATAGAGAATGCGTGTAGCAATGTTTTAGTCAAAGATGCGTTAGTCTCTTTGTGTGCAAATATACTCGCTTTTTTACTAACCATTTGCATTACTATAGTTGTTTTAGTCAATATTGCAATAAATGGCACATGAGAGACGTTTAATATTGTCTTTTCGTTTGGACAATTTCAGACCCACCACATTTTCTTCGTTGGTACATGCCTACCTACATGTGTAATTGAAACAAAATCCGCTGCGTTTTGCAGAAACTCTAGACTCAAAAGTAAATTTGACATTGGAAGTTACACTTATGTGACGAATACAAGAATATACACAGGACTACTTTGTCACGATTTTTTTTATTTTCAGCAAATCCGTATTAAAACGGGAAACGGCCAAAGGCCGTATTCCTCCCCAAAATCCGTGTTGCGTATGGAAAAATCGTACGATGTTGCATGTCTGAATTTTGGGTTGATTACATTAGGCCCTAACTCGCTTAAAAGCACAGATTATGGGTGTCCCAAATTACACAATTTCAAGTATTTTGTCTAAAAAACGTCAAATGGATGGGAAGGGGCTACACCCTCCCATACCAACCCACCCCGAGGCGCGTCGCGCCTCGTTTCGCTCCCCCGGCGCTTCATACATTACCTTGGACCCCCTTTTTTATAAATCCTGGATCCGCCCCTGCCTCACCACTAAAAAAACACAGAGGCGCTGCTGCATACGCTTAACCATAGGACCGAGCGAAGTGAAGCCTCTACGCTCTTTGGGCGGATATCAGCGGCTGGCAGGCGATCACAGCCCGCGTGGCAGCCGCAGATGTGGCGCTCGCACTCGCGGGAGGTAATTTATCAGTGCTCGGACCGAGGGAGACCAGAGAACTGATATGCCTGACGCGCGCCGTACGCCTATAACTTAATACTTGTATTAAATTTCGCATGTGGTGTAAGGGAATGTTATTGTTTTTATACATGGCAGCAAAACGCTTCGGTTATTTTGAGCATTATATAAATTATTTTTGTTCGCAAAGCATACGAAAGTAGAACTTTGCAAATCGCTGGATGGACAGAACACAGGATCAGCAGGATTTGGCAGGAGTAAACAATTGAAGTGAATGTATTTGAATACATTCATTTATGTACAAGTAAGAGACGACGCTTATTTATTAAGTATTATCATATAATAAATTGCACAAATCCATAATACGAATACATATATCAACCTCAAAACAGTTGTGATAAAATGTTAACAATATATGTATATAAGATAAGAATAAGATAATATGCTTGTATTGAAAGTAATCATATGGGACATGTTGTTGTTGCAGTGATCAGGGAGACTCGCTGTGTTGGTTTAGAAGTTGGTATATGGACATTTGTTTAATTTAGTATGTGTTAATACTTATCATTACCTCTTTCTTGTATCGCCATGATGACAATATCGCTATCATGAAAGCCACCCTTAAAGAAAGTACAAAGTTAAATCCATATACATTGGTGTACTTTCAGTATGAAAAGGATTTTGAAGTTGAGTCCTTTCAGTGTAAAAAGGTAAAAAAATTATTTCTTCATTGTCTATTTAAAAGAGAACCTGGAAAAATCATACTAAAGTTACATTCATAAGTAGACATTTGAACAGTTAATTTACAGTTTCAGTTTGAATGTGTACATGCATATTTATAGCAGTGTCTAATTAGGAAGGTTGCACAGTACATTGAAATTATATAGGTCTTTGTGTACATACTGAAGCCTTTTATGAGAGTAAGTGTGGATTTTGTCTGTGATTGAATTATGGGTGTTATTGAATACTTAAGCGATGTTATATGTAATGCTTTTGTTTGCTAGCTCAGTGTTTGTACTTTCAATGTGGATATTTCCATGACCTCTGGTGCCATAGATATCTTGCGCCACTACGTGGTAGCATGGCAAACTAATGGTTATTATGTATACTAGTTACAATAATTTATATGGGGAAGGATTAGTGACTGGACGTTGCTATTCTGCTTTATATATATATATATATATATATATATATATATATATATATATATATATATATATATATATATATATATATATATATATATATATATATATATATATATATATATATATATATATATATATATATATATATAATGTATGTATGTATGCATGCATGCATGTATGTATGTATGAATGTAGATAGTAGGTAGGTACGTACGTACGTACATACATGCATATATGCAAATGCCGATGTTGGTATGCTGGCTGGGATCGTGTGAACAGGTGTGTCAAATCACGAAACACGAATTTGGTGCAATAAATTAGAGAATGTTCGTTTATGTGTCGTTGTCGTTGTATTAGTTGTTGTTGTCCTTGTCATCATCGCTGCTGATGTCATCGTTATCGTTGTTGTCGCTCCGTCGTCCTTCTCACTGTCGCCACGGTAATATCCCATACTATCACATTAAACAGCTGCCTCCCTCTGGTGGCAGAGGACGGCCGTCCCTACAGTGGTCCATCGCTTTATGTGGGTCGATGCTCATGAAGCACTGGTGATAATACATATATTGCTGAATAATGGATAATGGCTGTAACAGAGTCTCTTGCAAACATACAATTTAATGGTACGTGGTTCACATCTGCAGTTATAACACTAACGTTAAACGTGACCCTGTTGATGGAATGGCATTCCGATTAAGCTCACGTTTAATGTTGGTGTGAAGGTTGCTTGGATTAACTGACCGCCAAATGGGCACGTAGGATTTGAGGGGTCATTATCTTTATTCTCTAAATGCTGGACAGTCATTTAATGTCAATGAAATTCAGCAGCTATGTAGCCTCGAGCGTCCCGTTCCCGAGAACATTTACATATTAAACGGCCGTGAGGATTTTCGAATATTGCTCGATGAAGGTCTTATGTTCTACGGTATGGTCCACGGCAGGTTCATTTATATAGCTATACTAATTTGTATGGTGACGGGCATCTTGTTTCTGTCACCAAATCAATAACGTATCGGTATCGCAAAAGATGACGATATGAATCAAACTCAGATTAATGTTATTAATCAGACGTCCTAGTCAATCTGCTACCTGGAGCTTGCTGCAACCAACTCCAATAATCCAAAAACCGTTGGTTGTGATTGATCCACTCAGTCACACTCCCAGAAAACATCCACCCAAAAGCATAGCATGGACAAGTGTAGGCACTATGCACGGATTGCCAACGCAGTGAATGGAAAGTCGATTGTTACAACGTTTCCAATTTGTTTTGTGGTTAACCCGCCCACCCACATCCATATTTTTGGATTATTGGTTTTATATTATCTTCACATCTCTTTAACCTCGACTGCACGAACGAACAGCAGAGTGGGCAGCGGGACACAGATCAACGACAGGGTGCGACAAAGGTTGTTTGTTCGGACGGACACGATAACAGTGGTTCCTGTAAACAAATGTCCATTAGAAGGACATGCAACCACAGCGAACAGTAGCTGACTGAGGAGTGGTCAAGAATATAAAGATATATGTGCACTTCTGTAATGCATTATTCGCCACGTATCAGATCACCGGGTTTCTGACAATTACAGGGACGCAACGAAGAGAAAATATATCGGCGAATCTGAAAGCATGAGGTCTTTTAGTGCACCAGTTGTCACACTAACTACCCTTAGCAAAACAATCTATGTGAATTATATAGGATTTTTGCGGAGACAATTCTATACAATAAAAAAATTCTATAACTATATGTACAAAAATTAAATAGACGTAAACAACTACTAGAATCTGTATCATTTTATTATTTTGTATACACAAAATACGTGGAAAAAACGACATCACCATCGACACATGGAATGTCAGGACATTGAGAGCTGCAGGAAAACTGAAAGAACTCACACATGAGATGGAGAGATACAGGTGGAATCTGCTTGGACTCGCCGAGATGCGATGGACAAGCTTTGGTGAAACATCGACCGAAGAAGGACACAAGGTCTACTTCAGTGGCAAGAAGGACAAACACGAACAAGGCGTTGGGTTTCTTGTTCACAAAGACATCGTGAACACTGTCATGGGTTGTCGCCCTATCTCCAGCAGGCTCATCAACATCCGCCTGAAGGCAACTCCCATCAACATGACAGTCATACAAGTTTATGCCCCAAAGTCTGATTATGACGACAGTGAGGTGGAAGATTTCTATGGCCAGCTGCAAGAAGTCATAGAAGAAACGCCAAAGAAAGACAATCTTATTGTACTAGGAGACTGGAATGCGGAAGTGGGAAATGATGCGCAGACCAATTGGCAAGACACTTGCGGACCTTTCTGCAACGCAAAAACAAATGAATTTGCAATGTACAATGAGCTGATGCTGGCTAACACATTTGGCCCACATAAAACATCTAGAAGATGGACCTGGCACAGCCCAGATGGAAAACATCGCAATCAGATCGACTACATCTTGGTGAAACGACGCTTTCACACAGGAGTGAACATTGCCAGGACACGAAGCTTTCCAGGAGCAGGTATCGGAAGTGATCATGACTTGCTGATGACATCCTTCCACACATAATCAAATTTTTTGATGACTCCGCCATTCTTAGTCTGTTACATGCTGATTCTGACATTAGTATGTACACTTCTGAAATTGAAAGCTTTGTACATTGGTGTGACAAAAACCACCTCAAACTCAATGTTAGTAAGACGCAAGAGATGATTTTTTATACTAAATGTATTGTTGCCGATCACTTGCCTGTTGTTATCCATGGTGAAGAAATTACCCAGATCGGTCAGTACAAATACCTAGGTGTCCATTTTGATAACAAACCTAGCTGGAATGTCCATGTTCAGAGTGTGTGCTCCAAAGTCCATCAGCGGTTGTATTTTCTCCGAAAACTGAGAGCTTTTGGTGTTAATGAGAAAATACTTGTTCTTTTTTATCGCTCCATTATTGAAAGCATACTGCGCTATGGGATTACTGTCTGGTTTGGCAATATGTCTGTTCAGTCGAAATCACAGCTTTAATGAGAACTGCCATGAAAATAACAGGTTCCACATCTCCCATGATCTCTCTTCAGGATATTTTTGAACAGACATAAAGAAGACAGTCAGTCAAGATTATTTATGATACCAAACATGTTTTACACAATGAATTTCAGCTCCTGCCATCTGGCAGACGCTATAGAACTCCTCCGTGCAGGCTTAACCGATGCAAATACTCATTTGTGCCACTGTCCATTAAACAACTCAACTCATGATGCCTGCTGCAACAGTGTCACTTGTCGTTCCTAGCATAACTAGTAATGCGTATGCAATGTATATATTGTATAATCATTTTTTTTTTATTTATTATCATTTTATACATATTTCTCATGTTGATAATTGCATTTACATTGTTTGTGTTTGTTGCTATTTTGATTACAAATATCTAAGTTCTCTAATTCTAGTTTTACCCAAGACATGGGTCAAGTGTGGTCAGTGAGCGAGGCATTGCCCTAGTTAGTGGGCCAGGCTTGATTCCACAGTAAACACGAACTGCTGGTATGTTAAGTTTCAAAATTATGTTTTATACCATTTACACGTGATGCTTTCATTGTATAATTATACATACTATTATGACACGGAAGGCTGTCCATGTGACATAACTTGATTAGATGTTTTAGTACAATTACTTAATTAGGAGTGGTTTTAATTTCTTGGAAGATGCATTAACCGGATTGTATCCCCTACAGAACATGCCAGATGCCCCAAATAAGCTGCTCTTAAACAGTGGTACACTTAATGAGTTTTTGAATGCTTACATCCAGCTGGTGATATATAAAGAATATACAGTTTTAGTCAGTATCAGGCTATCACTAATGTTGTCATGATTAATCACCTATATTATTCGTACATTTTATTTATCCGTCAATCGTCGTTGTCTCGACTCGACCTATTAAGCTGGACAGAAGCCCCCCGTACCACGGGCAACTGATTCAACAACTCAAATTAATTCAATTACAAGTTTGGATTATGCGATAATTATCAGTAGATATTAATTACTTAGGTTTACGTAGGTCCTTCCTGACCGTAGGCGGTGGCCTCGGTGGTCAGATCTTCAACTTTCCCTTGGAATGCTCTACGACTTCCTGGCAAGGCGGCTTTGTAGTTGTAGAGAAACTCCTCAGTAATCCAATGTCTATCTAGACGGTTTTTAAATGAGTTGACACTTGGGGCAGTTACATCTACTTCCGGTAGATCATTCCACAATCTGGTAACTCTAAGTGAGAAGCTTTCTTTTCTAACATTTGTACGAGCACGTTCTATAAACAATTTCAAACTATGACCCCTTGTTACTTGTAGTAGTTCTGGGTTTAGCAGTATGACAGCAAACAGGGACGCTGGACTTGTCTGCTCGCGACCCGGACGCGTTATTTTTTTTATTTCTACGCTTCTTCCGGGTAATTAGCATAAATGGGCGGAGACTTGTCGTTCGGGGAACGTGATTGACATGACGCGCAGCGCAACGGAAGTGCACACAAAGTCGTAGTACGTTGTATCACTCATTGGTAGAGCCGAAAGGATATTAGTGTTGGTTAGCAGCCAAAGGTTTCACCAGAAGGATGATTTTTTCAAAGAAAATCACTGGTATGGGGTATGACTAAGTGCTTGCTACGTCCCTGAAATACATATTATTGTTATAAAGTATATGTAGTCAAGCGCATTTTATTATGAAATAGTTGGCCTAAATGAAAACAAATTAGTCAAACATTGGCAGGAACATAAATTCAGATACAGCTTATGCCCTCGAGTTTGAGCCAACTCATACACATATTTCAATAGCACAAAATTAATTAATGTATCAATAAATTCATTGTTTTGGTAAAGTAGTGAAAAATAATATAGTAAGTCTGACATATGCTATTTTGGTTTTGCATTTGCATTTGCCTAATTATTGTGTTTTCATTCCTTGTCAAGTGTTGCAAATAAAGGTAATGAAATGCTGGTGACATGTTTGATATATATGTGAAAATAAAACACTAGGCCTTTCTTCACTTTTATAAAGGTTAACATAGGCCTACATGCCATATATACATGACCATTAACCTTGTGGATATTTGGAGAGTGATAATGACAGCAGAGTATATGCATAACATGGCTTTATTTTGTGCTACCTGTAATTAATGTGTACAATATTTCGAAGTGCCGACATAATAACAACCATTCATTCATGAAGAAATACAGTATGAACAATTAAACAACAATTTATTTTTGTATATTTCAGTGCCGACATAATAACAACCATTCATTCATGAAGAAATACAGTATGAACAATTAAACAACAATTTATTTTTGTATATTTCAGTGCCGACATAATAACAACCATTCATTCATGAAGAAATACAGTATGAACAATTAAACAACAATTTATTTTTGCATATTTCAGTGCTGACATAATAAAAACCATTCATTCATGAAGAAATACAGTATGAACAATTAAACAACAATTTATTTTTGTATATTTCAGTGCCGACATAATAACAACCATTAATTCATGGAGAAATACAGTATGAACAGTTAAACAACAATTTATTTTTGTATATTTCAGTGCCGACATAATAACAACCATTCATTCATGAAGAAATGCAGTATGAACAATTAAACAACAATTTATTTTTGTATATTTCAGTGCCGACATAATAACAACCATTCATTCATGAAGAAATACAGTATGAACAATTAAACAACAATTTATTTTTGTATATTTTGCACCAATTGCAGCAGATCTTCTTCAGTAAATATGCGCGTTCTAATGGTAGCAATAATTCTGCCCCCTATCGGTCCCTCAGGCTCAGCACAGGTATCTTATAGAATCCATCTGATTCTGCATCTGGCAATACTTCCTGAAATGCAGAGGGGTTAGTCACATTGGGATTTAGGTTACGTAATAATGGTGGAGTGGCCATCACTGATACGGTGATGCAAAGTAAGTGATAATTGTTTAACAAAAGTCAAAATAAGGTGTTATCGTATTTTATAAACAAAATGAAAATAAACAATGTTGCATTGCCATAGGTAGGACCTAGCATAGCCATGTGTAGGACCTAGCATTGCCATAGGTAGGACCCAGCATTGCCATAGGTAGGACCTAGCATAGCCATAGGTAGGACCTAGCATTGCTATAGGTAGGACCTAGCATTGCCATAGTTAGGACCTAGCATTGCCATAAGTAGGACCTAGCATAGCCATAGGTAGGACCTAGCATTGCCATATGTAGGACCTAGCATTGCCATATGTAGGACCTAGCATTGCCATATGTAGGACCTAGCATTGCCATATGTAGGACCTAGCATTGCCATAGGTAGGACCTAGCATTGCCATAGGTAGGACCTAGCTTAGCCATAGGTAGGACCTAGCATTGCTATAGGTAGGACCTAGCATTGCTATAGGTAGGACCTAGCATTTCCATAGGTAGGACCTAGCATTGCCATAGGTAGGACCTAGCATTGCCATAGGTAGGACCTAGCATTGTCATAGGTAGAACCTAGCATTGCCATAGGTAGGACCTAGCATAGCCATAGGTAGGACCTAGCATTGCCATAGGTACGACCTAGCATTACCATAGTTAGGACCTAGCATTGCCATAAGTAGGACCTAGCATAGCCATAGGTAGGACCTAGCATTGCCATATGTAGGACCTAGCATTGCCATACGTAGGACCTAGCATTGCCATAGGTAGGACTTGGCATTGCCATAGGTAGGACCTAGCATTGCTATAGGTAGGACCTAGCATTGCTATAGGTAGGACCTAGCATTGCCATAGTTAGGACCTAGCATAGCCATAGGTAGGACCTAGCATAGCCATAGGTAGGACCTAGCATTTCCATAGGTAGGACCTAGTATAACCAAAGCTGCAGAGAGTCCAGAATGTGGCAGCTCGCATTGTGGTCAGAGCCAGTCGCTATGACCACATCACATCCATCCCAGAGACTCTCCATTGGCTTCCTCTCCGGTACCGTATTGAGTACAAGGTTGTACTGATGACGTTCAAAGCCCTTCATCTACTTGTGCCGAGCTATATCGCAGACCTGCTACAGTTCTACTAACCCTAACGTTGCGTTCCTCATCAGACTCTCTTCTGACTGTACGCAGTGCACACCTGCGCCATTGTGGTGATCATGCCTTCTGCATCTCTGCTCCTCGCCTGTGGAACAGTCTTCCCCATGATATGCGAAAATGTGACTCTCTATAACACCTTTAAAAGACTCTTGAGAACTATCTTGTTTAAACGCGCTTATTATTCTTGATTCTTAACTTAAATTGATTCGTCTTTTAGTAGTATGTCCTATGAATTTGGATTTGCTATGTTTTTTATGTTTTTATTTATTTATTTATTTATTTATTTATTTTGTAATATTGACTGTCTTTAACTATATTTGTGTCAGCGCCTTTGAGCAGGGTCACCTGGATCCATGGCGCTCTAAAAGTTCTGTAATTATTACTATTATGTAGGACCTAGCATAACCATAGGGAGGACCTAGCGTTGTTATAGGTAGGACCTAGCATTGCTATAGATAGGACCTAGCTTTGCCATAGGTAGGACCTAGCATTGCCATAGGTAAGACCTAGCATTGCCATAGATAGGACCTAGCATTGCCATAGGTTGGACCTAGCATTGCCATAGGAGATGGCAACAGACAATGTTTGGTCACATGAACTTTTAAAGTAAACAAGTTCAAGGCACGTAAAACTGTCTTATTAGTAAACAAGTTCAAGCTATTACTACTTCTCCTCTTCGGTGCATAAGACAACTTTGTTAATTGTTGTCTGTACGGTATCATTAACAGTTCGAATAATATCTACCTTCAAACGTACTAAACATGAATCAAAAGATGGCCATTCTTCGCACAAAGACGCATCGGCCGCCGTTTGTATCGTTGCCGTTAGGTGTCGCAGTCATCGCGGCGTGTCGCTCCGCCCAGTGATGTTAATTACCCGGAGCAAGCGTAGAAAAAATAACGCGCTCGGGCCTCCCTCGGTCCGAGCACTGATAACTCACCTCCCGTGAGTGCAAATGCCGTATCTGCAGCTGGCAAGAGGGCTGTTATCGGCAAGCGCGTGCCGAGCACTGCCGCCTGACAGCCGCCGATGTACGCCCTAGGGCCGATGACTGCGTGCTGGCTGGGAAGTCGATGACTCGGCACCGTTGAGACACTCAAGCCAGTCTCAAGGGGCAATGTAGAAGGATTAGGACAGTCTTGATCACCTCAATATAAACAGGTTAGAAGGAATACAAAGGAGAACAGCTAAGCTGATTCAAGAACCGAGAGAACGTAGTTATTATAAACGCCTAAAAGAATTTGGCTGAACAACATCAGAAACGATCAAATTAAAGGAGATCGAATACAAGTTTTATCATATCGAATGTTTAGGAAAATAATTATAGAAGTATTTTTAAACTGAAAGTATAGTAGAAGAACTAGAGGACACGATGTAGCTCAGAAAACGAATAGTGTGTAGTGGATATCAGGAAATATTAATACTCAGAGAGGACGACATATGAATGTAACAAGTTTATCTATTGATTGCAGTATGAATGCGTTTAAAAACAAAATTGAATAATGCCTTATAAGGACACAGTACACGTACATGAATACTCATCGGACTCTTGATAAGCTAATAGCTTCCTTACACTGGCCGCCGTCTGGATTTTTTACTGGCGATTTTGTTAGATATCGATATATAGAGAAGTCAGCATCACAAGAACTGCATGTGATATCACTGCAGATGAGAGAGTAACATACAAATAATACACTAAGAGATACCAAACTATAGCTCTGTATGTATGTATGTATGTATGTATGTATGTATGTATGTATGTATGTATGTATATATATATATATATATATATATATATATATATATATATATATATATATATATATATATATATATATATATATATATATATATATATATATATATATATATATATATATATATGTATGTATAGGCTAATGCTGAGAGATATTTTAAAAGCTGGTATTATAATATATAGCAACCAGTGACGAATAACGCAGCGTGTCTTAGCAGACATGTCGATTGATAAATTACTACATGGCAAAAGCTTAGCGACCTACAATATGATCTTCTATAAAATAGCAGGTTTGTGTCCACTCCCATGCGTTTTGAATTGTTTTACTTATTCAGATGTCACCAAGGTAACTTGTCAGTCGCGTTCTTTGTCAAGCCGCTGGCTGGTTGTGCTGGCAACCGTTTCAGACAACATCGTTCCTTCCAAACGCACCAGCGAGAACCCACGTTAGTTCAACTTTGTTTAGACTGGTCCCGAGGTGCCAAGCCTACCGCTTTGGCGGTAGAACTACAGCTTTTTTTACGTAATCTACCGGTCTACCGCTTTCGAGCCAAATTCTACCGCCAAACCGCAATTCCAATGTTAACAAATAAAAAGTTACTCGTTACGAATTCAAATCCGCCGCCAAACCAACGTTCACAAAGAGAAATCCCCTCTACTCCCCTTCTACTCCCCCTTCTACTCTCCCCTTCTACTCCCCCTTCTACTCTCCCCTTCTATTCCCCCTTCGACTCCCCCTTCTACTCCCTCTTCGACTCCGCCTTCTACTTTCCCCTTCTACTCCCCCTTCTACTCCGCCCTTCTACTCTACCTTCTACTCTCCCCCTCTACTCTCCCCTTCTACTCCCCCCCTCTACTCTCCCCTTCTACTCCCCCTTCTACTCTGCCCTTCTACTCTCCCTTCTACTTCCCCTTCTACTCCCCCTTCTACTCCCCCTTCTACTCCCCCCTTCTACTCCCCCTTCTACTCTCCCCTTCTACTCTCCCTTCTACTTCCCCCTTCTACTTCCCCTTCAACTCTTCTCTTCTACTCCCCCTTCTACTCCCCCTTCTACCCCTTTCTACTCCTCCTTCTATTCCCCTATACTCCCCCTTCCACTCTTTCCCTGCGCGACTGCACTGCGGCGTGAGTTTGCTACCAGTGGAGTTACATGTTAACTCACACTAAACCTTCATGACATTGTCAATCACGCTCACCTTACACACAGTACCCGAGCTAGGAATTCCGATTACACTAAAACTCCTGTCAGTGTGGCAAGAAACCAACAGGCTCTATTGTGTGCGGTTCTTAAAACCTCTGCGGCTGGTGCTCATTTCCGCCAGGTGGCTGCTGATGTTGTTGAAACGTGCGCCTCTCTCTCGGTTTCTGTCCATTAATCTCCGTACTCAGTCAACGGTAGAGCCTAAACTTGAGTTGTCCCGTTCTTTCAACACATAACTAAGACATTATTAATACGATATTTAGTACTTTGTTTCTTCATGAGCCACATGTAAACAAAATTAGTAAAACGTATTTAATTATACAAATAATATGTAATGAATTATCACTGTACACGGTATCCGGAACCGTCTCAATTTAAATATGTAGTCATACAGTTTTCATTTAATTATCTTAACAACCATTAATCAAGCTGTTTTATCTACTACAACCATCTAGTCTTTAGTCTTTGTTATTCTGGTCAGAATCTATTCACATCAGGGTCATGTTTGTCTGTGATTTTGTCTCAGGGTCATGATGGAAATAATTGTTTGCGCTTTTTATGTCATCCTGATCACGTTGGCTTTATCGCGTCAAAGAACACTGCTATGATTTATATTAGCGTCCTGGAATATTGTTATTGCTTATATTAGCGTCGGCAAACATTGTTATTATTTATATCAGCAACAGTCTTCGACACCTGCATCCACCAGTGTATGTTGACCTCATTAGAGCGTCCGCACTATGCAAACATTCGCGCCCACTTTGGTGCCAACATAAAGGCTCGGCGTCTTGTCAACCTTTCCGGGGCCGTCGATCTGTCGATATGGTTCAATTTCTTCTGCGTGTTGCGTTAAAGTCGCAGTGCGAAAACCAACACGCAGTAATGACTATACAGCTGGCCCGTGCCCTATTTCGAGGGACATCCCGGTTGTGTTGTTGGAACGTGCGATCAATGCCGCTAGCGCAGCACCACCACCGCTGTTTACGATCTGCCGCCAGCGATTCTTAGAAACACCACCAGAGGCCAGATGTGTCAATTCTCCTATCCTTCTGTCATATGTGTCAATTCTCTTATCCTTCTGTCATAGGTGTCAACTCTCCTATCCTTCTGTCATAGGTGTCAACTCTCCCATCCTTCTGTCATAGGTGTCAACTCTCCCATCCTTCTGTCATAGGTGTCAACTCTCCCATCCTTCTGTCATAGGTGTCAACTCTCCCATCCTTCTGTCATAGGTGTCAACTCTCCTATCCTTCTATCATAGGTGTCAACTCTCCTATCTTTTGTCATAGGTGTCAACTCTCCTATTCTTCTGTCATATGTGTCAACTCTCCTATCCTTTTGTCATAGGTGTCAACTCTCCTATCCTTCTGTCATAGATGTCAACTCTCCTATCCTTCTGTCATATGTGTCAGCATTACCGTATTCTGGCGAGAAATACTGCATTTTTCTTTGGTTCCGTTCCCGATTTTTGCACGAAATGTCTCGCTTTTTTGTCACTTTCATAAACAAACAGTACACGAGGCAGTTGCAAGCACAATTGGTGTCTTTGTTCTCAAACGATTTCACATTTTCTCGCGCGTGCAAACAAGGACGGCGCATCAAAATGGCGTCCCATAAAAAACCGAAGAAAAATGCAAAAAAATTACCGAAGTTTAGTGTCTACCGCTTTTCATGAGCACTTTCCTGCTTTTCAATGTAACACCTCTATTCTTTTTTATCACGTTTGTCATATTGCCTTCTTGTTTTCTTTCTTTTCCAAACAATCTCCTTCTTTTCAAACCAATTCCTGCCACAATTGCGTTAGCAACGTACATAATCAAATAATTATATTTTTTGTGATAACATTTTAATTTTAGATGATTAAATGTTTTTTATTAAAATATTTTAAAAATATTGTTGAAGGGCGATTTCCAATCCCACATCAAATCAATGCCAATTCCAAAACCTATCAATATCAAATATTGGTGCTCGGGCTAAACAAATGTTTCTGTGCCGCGGTTGAACGTGTGGGCCAGCTCTGAGGTCAGGCCACAGTGCAAAATTGCATTGGTGGCCATGTTTACGTTTTGTCTGATCACCTGAAAACTTGACAAGCAAAAATTCAGAAAATTTTTCGCAGCGACTACCGTTATCTCCTTAATATTCTGACCAAGTTTTGTAAAAATCACATGCCTCCAGCTCTTTTTAAACGCCCCCACGTGCGATGCCCGTCAACGTTAAAATAAATACCCATATATTCATGCGCACACGTGGCCCATAGCAGAACAATTCCATTAAATCCCTCCGCCTGTAAACTCTAAAAAATGCTCTATTTCACAGCCAATAGCTTCTGCAAGCAAACCTGTGAATATGCCTGCTGAATTGCACTTATGTCATATCTTATGAATTGATTAAATTCACACATCACAATTTAATACGCCCTACATTCGTGAAACAATAAGCAGGAAGTTCAACTGTGGTCTTACCCCCACTTATCACAACGACCGGTCAGCGTACATCGCCACCGAGATCCTAGCGTAAATGTTTTGAAATGTATATGCGCACGCACCGAACAGCGCTTTCCGTCCGGTGTCGTTGCTTTTGGACTACTGCAGTTCACTGTGTGATTTTAAGACAACCCCTCGACGTTTTCTCGATGCCTAGTCGATTTTTTACTATTTTTGTCTGATTGTAAGTAATCCATGAAATAATTGCCCAGGCTTTGATTAATCGCTATAGTAGTTAAAATACTCAAAAGCAGAAAGCTAATTAGTAATAGGCAGGTCAAAAATAAATCAGCATACCGATCAGTCATGACCATTCTGCATCATCTCTGGATTTATACCTCAGACAGTACTTGCATTTTATATCAGTTATCGAGGTCGGTTAAATCCGACAGAACTGGCTCGGAAATGTGCTGTGCATGAACGTGTAGCGCTCCGGGAATAAAGGCTTTTTGTCCAGAGCTGTGTTCCCTCCGTTCTCCCTGAACCCACTATGGCTTCTGACGGAAATTTGACATATATAGTATCTGCTTTACAGCCCCTACCTCCTGATCGTTCGCTCAATACAGCGTTCAGAAAGTTCGAGGAGAGACCGCAAGCTAGATGAATTATATAGTTTTACAGTATCAACAAAGTCGAAATACAGGTGTTTTAGGTTTATCGTGAAATAACGAATGTTTCTATACAAGTTGTAGTTGGATGATTGGAATTATCAGGGATATGAAATGTTAATAATTCGCAACATATATTTCGCGCATTTGTGTTTCGATAACTCGAAGCGAGTGTCAAAAGTTAAGTAACAGTAGTTGTTCAACTACTCGTGATTGGTCCACGGCCAATATTTGAAATGTTCTGGATGTATGCAAATAAAAATTATAGGACATAGTTTGATTAACTTAGTTTGAATGGATTCAACAGTGCTGATGCTAAAACGGGACCATTCGATGCAACGAGGGACGGACTGACAGAAGACAAACAGACCTACGAAGAATGGGTTGACAGAAACAGACAGACCAACGAGGGACGGGCTGACCGAAGAAAGACAGACCTACGAGGAACGGGCTGACAGAAACAGACAGACCTACGAGGGAAGGGCTGACAGAAACAGACAGACCAACGAGGGAAGGGCTGACAGAAGACAGACCTATGAGGAACGGGCTGACAGAAACAGATGTACCAACGAGGGACGGGCTGACAGAAACAGACAGACCAACGAGGGACGGGCTGACAGAAGACAAACATACATACGAGGAACGGGCTGACAGAAAAAACAGACAGAATAACGAGGGACGGGCTGACAGAAGATATACAGAACAACGAGGGACGGGCTGCAAACAGACAGACAGACAGACCAACGAAGGGTATGTAGATATCTACGCATTAGACTAGTCGTTAAACCCGATAGAATGTTCTGTAATATATTTAAATCGTAATCACTTTGACAGTGATGTATCATTCTCGATTGACAATGTCGTCGGGCCGAAAGCGCCAGGTGTTTAACAGTTGCATCGCATTTTCATCGATTATTTGAGCACTTGGTACAAAACAGACTTGTGTGTGGATTTCTACATTGGCCGATTATGTCTTGACTGGCGCCATTGAGACAAAAAAAATAGCGTTCCACCTACACACAGTGGGCGCGACGCGACATTTTTATCGGCTGGAGTGTCGTTGGCGTCTGTTGCTCTTGCATACAGATGATGGTTTGACTCAAAATCTTCCTTTGGGTGTCTAGGAAAACGTTGCCCAAATTTGTTGACATATATCATCAGGGGGTGTCTAGGAAAACGCTGCCCAAATTTGTTGACATATATCATCAGGGTGCCTACTCTGGGTGCGTGCGTGCGTGCGTGCGTTCTTGGCGTTTTAGCATTAATATGATTAGCTTACGAAGTATTTGAATACGAATACTTTACATACTATTCGAATATGATTTTTAAACAAATATCCACGTAGGGCTGGTCGATAAAAATATTATATTTCAATACGAATAGTTGATTTGTGGTATTTAATTGCAAGTTGGCCTATTCGGTTACCAAAGGTTTATGAACGAATATATGAATGTCTGAGTACATGCAACATGTATGGATCCATTTTTGTTTTTCTCTAAATATAAAATGCGCTGTCAATTGAAACCTAGAAAATAGAGAAACCATAAATCCCACCCACCATACTTAGTGTATATGTTGCCCTTTAACTAGTGCGATATCGCGCTATAATTAGAAACAAGCCGCCTGAGCGTGTTTACGCTGGTTCGCTCCTGAAACGAGAGAGCTTCCGAGGAACCGTGTGCTTCTGAAAGGAGATAGCTTCCGAGGAACCGTGTGCTTCTGAAAGGAGATAGCTTCCGAGGAACCGTGTGCTCCTGAAACGAGATAGCTTCCGAGGAACCGTGTGCTTCTGAAAGGAGGTAGCTTCCGAGGAACCGTGTGCTTCTGAAAGGAGGTAGCTTCCGAGGAACCGTGTGCTCCTGAAACGAGATAGCTTCCGAGGAACCGTGTGCTTCTGAAAGGAGGTAGCTTCCGAGGAACCGTGTGCTTCTGAAAGGAGGTAGCTTCCGAGGAACCGTGTGCTCCTGAAACGAGATAGCTTCCGAGGAACCGTGTGCTTCTGAAAGGAGGTAGCTTCCGAGGAACCGTGTGCTCCTGAAACGAGATAGCTTCCGAGGAACCGTGTGCTTCTGAAAGGCGATAGCTTCCGAGGAACCGTGTGCTTCTGAAAGGAGGTAGCTTCCGAGGAACCGTGTGCTTCTGAAAGGAGATAGCTTCCGAGGAACCGTGTGCTTCTGAAAGGAGATAGCTTCCGAGGAACCGTGTGCTTCTGAAAGGAGGTAGCTTCCGAGGAACCGTGTGCTTCTGAAAGGAGATAGCTTCCGAGGAACCGTGTGCTTCTGAAAGGAGGTAGCTTCCGAGGAACCGTGTGCTTCTGAAAGGAGGTAGCTTCCGAGGAACCGTGTGCTTCTGAAAGGAGGTAGCTTCCGAGGAACCGTGTGCTTCTGAAAGGAGGTAGCTTCCGAGGAACCGTGTGCTTCTGAAAGGAGGTAGCTTCCGAGGAACCGTGTGCTTGTGAAAGGAGGTAGCTTGCAAAACAAGGGAACCTTTGCGATGATGATTACACAGTCTATCCGCCTATCGGCCGTTCCTGGTTTAGAGGTTCCTGGTTTAGAGGTTATTTCCCTCTCCCTCTCTCTCTAAGAAGCTTCAATCAAGAAGCAGCTCAAGTCTGTTCTTTTTAAACTTGTTTTACAGCAAGACGTGGTCGCATGCAAAACAATACATGAATAGAACTAATTATATGCCGATTGTTTAAATGCTATCAATCTGAATATGCTTAAAACAAAACAGAATATGTTTAAAACAAAAAACATATATCATACAATGTTGGACTCTCAAGAAGCCAAAGGCTTGGCTGTCCATTTGCCGTATACACTTTAAGGGGCCATGTGGTTACACCACAGGATTTCAGATACCTTTTAGTCAAATATATTTCGTAAAGCAGGTTTCCAGAAAATAATTGGTAGTGACGTCAACCGTGTAAACATGATTACATAGACTGCCACACACTACACAGGCCCGTCCTCGGCGTTTTCAAAACGGGCGTTCGGACGAATCCGACGTCCTAGATTTCTAGGATGATTTCGGGAAAACGTGACAGTTAAACAAATCCTCTCAAAAATGGTGGTTCCAACTACCACCGCCCACCTCCCATCGGAGGACGGACGTTCAACTATCGCGATACTATCGCAATAGGGAAACTATCCCCGATAGTCGCCCCTACAGTAATTAATTCTATATGCGTTGTATTAATTAATTCTATATTCGTTGTATTCGTGCAAGGCGATGGAGAGATGGTTTTGTCCGTGGATTTCGAGGATAAGTGGTAAGACTTCGTGTAGCTACAAATAGCAATTTGACCTTAACGTCGTTGTTGATATAAACTCAATTATTTGCATCATTAATAAGTAATTAAGTCGAAACGCGCTGTTGGCCCCTTTTGTTAGTCGATATTTGAAAGTGGTGGGAAGGGGAAATAATGCTCCACAAAGACGAAATAGAAGTTTTTAAGATTATGAATGGTTATGAGTATATTGATAGGAATAATGTTCTTCAAACTTAAAGAAGGCGATATAGAACCAGAGGACACAAAGCAACATTAGTTAAGGAACAGTGTAAGTTGAATATGAGCAAGTACTCGTACTCACAGAGGGTAATAAATGAATGGAACAAACTGTCATGATTGTATTAATGTTAGTAGTATGAATATGTTTAAAAAATAGAATTGAAATGTATTTGATAAGGGAGGGCTATACATAGATGATAACATTGTTGGACTCTCGTTAAACCAATGGCGTCCTTGTACACTTGCCATCTGGAACGTGATGTTTGGCAGTCACCAACAGAATCCAGTACTCTACCGCGGCTCTCAGCGTGGTTTTTTGATTTATCTAAACGTGTCATGAATTTATTTACAAAGTTCCGTGTGACTGCTTTACAGTGTGGAATGAGTGACGTAACAAACATAACTGACGCACTATAGTATTTGGGCTGTTTAAGTAACCGTCAAAACACGTTGAAACATACACAAACTGCCAACATTACTACATTAGATACAGTTGAGTTTAGAATTTCAAGAATGTGTGACTTCATTAAGTAATGTGACGGTTCCATGTGCGTATTGGAAACAGCGGTCACAGCACTACTATTGAACTATTTTAACAAAGACATTTTCGTGTTAGCGTTCCCGCCGCTTTTTAGGACGCAATTGATCGACCTCAGTTATTTCTGCAAAAGGCCATTTTATCGGTGACACACTTAAGGAAATAACCAAAGACGAGAGATAGCATTGATGCTTTTCGTGTTGTACACCTGCACGGAATTGGTCCGGTTTAGTGTAACAAGCTTGGCGTATCTGGCTACGCATTCACCGTTATTAGACGGTATGTTCAACGTTTGTAATATGTACAGGTTCCAGGTGGCCTTCTAAGGTTCCAATATAGAATCCCTATCGACCACAGCCAGGCGCTAATTGGACGCGACTGCCCAGATGTATCCTGCTTGTTGAACGTACTCTGACAACGCTTTCTACTTTCACTTCATCCCATATGCGCCAAAGTCATTATTAATTCAATATTCTGGAAAACTAGTTTACCAGTCAATCAACAACATAAGAGTAATAGTAGTTTGTAGTAAATATAATTTTATTCATTGGAATATTTATAGAATATTTGTAGAGTATTTATAGAATATTTATAGAATGCTTCCAGAGTAGCAGAATTTTAACTAGGCGCTATTTTGTTTTGGTCACTTTGGATGACAATTAAATAAATGAACTATTGGACCGTGAATAGTTTTCTCTCGCAGTACAATAAATTTCTGTTATAAAGTATGGTGATTATTGTAATCATGTCAAATTGGCGGTACATTTTTTAATTGGCCTGCTATGAATCTCGGCAGTAAACATATAACACACAGCACTTTCATTATCGAAACTGCATGGTAATAATTATAAATACAAATAAACATTTCTAATCCAAATGTAACGTGATTACTCAATAAAGTCAAAAGTAACAACTTCAGTTCCATAAACACAAAAATGAGGAATGCGAGAATAAGGTTTATCTTCTATCGGTAAATGGCACTGTAATGTTGAAACGAATGTGAATAACAGTAATATTTTATTTGTTTATTTGCAAATATATTACATATATCTTCAGTACGTACGAACAAACATTTCATGAAGTACTGTTGACAAAATGTAACATGTATGCTTACCAATCTACTGTATTTTAATTTCTAAAACAATAACATAACACGTGCGTGCATGCGGACGTGGGTACGTGCGTGAGTGCATGATCGCGCGGGTATGTGTTATTTTCAAATCAATCATGTTGATACCAGAACAACAATCTAGCTACAGTTTCTGTTGTGAAAATGAATGCACGCGCGTGTGTTATATATTTATACAATAGGCAGTAATATAATGAAAAATTTTATATTGTATACAAACAATAACGAATTGTTTCTTCATATTTAGTAGTGAATATGCGCCGGAAGTTGGTTTACTCTTACAGTTAAGATTTCGGATGATTGTATTATAGGTAACATAGTTTATTGCACATAACTATGATAAACATAAACATACATAAAGTTGTTTCATGCAACAAATTGTGGAATTTGCATAATCACAACAGGCAGATTAATGTTTAATAAAATTGTGCAGCAAAGATTCCATAATGCTACAGTCGATAATTGGCAACTGGTAAGTGCCTGGACTTGATACAGACCGCGCACATGAAACATGACCTGTCTTTGTTAACGACCGTGACGCGCTATCCGCCAGCGCTAATAGAGCGCAAGATCCACGAGTAGTAATTGGCCACTTTGGTGTAGAAGCCGAACTTGTCCCTGGCACCGCAGCCCTCTCCCCAACTCACGAGGCCGACCAGGTAGTGCTTCCCGTCGTGCGGCATGCTGGGTAATGACAAGCACGTGTCATTAGAAAGGTGGTTACATAAGCGTCAACGTGGTTCAATTGCAAAATGTGCCTTGTGTGTGCGTGTACGTGTGCGTGCGTGCGTGTGTGTGTTCGTGCGTGCGTGCGTGCGTGTGTTTGAGTGTGTGTGCGCGTGTTAGCGTGTGTGTATGTTTATGTGGGTGCATGCGTGCGTGTGTGTCATCGGTTTAAAGTATAAATTTATTACAAGCTATGTGGGTACCGTTATTATTATTGTTTTTGTTGTTGTTATTGTTGTTATTAGGCATATATGTTGTTGATGTTGAAGTGTTTGTTGGTGGTGGTGCAGCAGTAACAACAACACCAGCAGCAGCAGTAGTAATGCATAAGTAGTCATTCACACAACAGTCTTAGTCACAGATCAGCCTAGTCAGTACGTTCATCCTATTCCGCCGTCTCCTCCATTCATTGTTGTCGTTAACATTGTCACCAGTACTAGCGCCTACCGCGCTGCCAGCTACTCCGTGTCCTGCCCCGGCCTCACCTCAATGGTCCGCCGCTGTCGCCCAGACAGGCGTCCTGTCGCACACCCTCTCCTCGGCGGTGGCCCGCACAGAACATGTTCCGAGTGACGGAGTAAGAGGTCGAAGCCGTGCACACGCTCTCGTTCACGTACGGCACGTGGATCTCCTGGACACGACAAGGACCACGGTGTGATGTTGTGACATCTTGCACTGACACGCGCACACAACGCACGCACGCACGCACGCACGCACACACACACGCACACACACACGCATAAGCACACGTTCCAACTCCTGGAATCAGTCCAATATTTTCTTGACTTACCTGTAGAGCGGACGCCAAGGGTGAGTTCCAGTGGGGACTCAGCTGGCCCCACCCGGTCACGGTCCCCGTCCGGTTGGGATGCAAGAAATGGTTCTCCTGAAACTGTCGCGACGCCAGACACAGCGGCCGTACGTAGTTGGAGAACTGTGGGTGACACGGGTGAGACAGTCATTCATGGTCTTACGTGTTCTGTGGACAGTTAACTCCTAACGCTAGTTCCCTTTGTACTCTGTCAAATGCCTTCTTTTGGTCCACTTAAACTAACGGTATTTGGGGGAATTTAATTTGTGTATTATGCACTTGATTGTTACCATATTATGATATATTTGCTGCACCGCGAGCGTGCGCGTAGATATATTTAGCAAATATTTAACAAGGCTGCCATCCAACGCCACGATAGCCAGATGACAAGTAGACAAGTTGGCTTGTGGAGACTTTGGCAATTGTTCATATATGCTTGTTTAAATTTGCAGAAAACACTACTAGCAATATCTCAATCTTCATATCCATTCAGTATTAAAAATAATCTACAATGTCTCATAATATTAGTCTCTCTAGTGGTGTCACTATTTTAGGCGTCTTTCATATCTATCATCCTCGCTAGCCAGGGGTGGTGGTAGCTGTACTTCAGTACCCCTGACAGATCGAACTGTTGAAACGTGGATTTGTCTGTTTATCCCACGCCATATGTGGATGTAGTCTGAAATATTGGTACTTCGTCCCAATTCCTGTCTTGGTCGACGTGTTTCTTCGAACTAGATGAGCCCCCAAGAATTTAGGGACGGCCGCTATTGGGTAACTCAGCAACAGTAAGTTCCACGTTTTAACAGGTTAATCCACCAGGGGTACTGAGGTAGTCAGAACCCCTGGCGGCGAGGATGATAACTATAGTCTTCCAGTTCTTGAATCAGTTTAGTTTTGCCATACCTGGACCCGGTTCTCCAGCTGCAACAGAGCTATGTCGTTGTCGAAGGTCGACTCGTTGAAAGACGGATGTGAGATGATCATATCGATGCCTAATGTTACCTGTCGGGGCAACATCATTCTGCACATGAACTCATATATCTCACATACAAATATCACTGGTATTGCCAGAAAATGTTTTGTTGTTGCAAGCCTTTGGCATATTTGGCCAAATTTGTTATGGCTTGAAATATGTTTGCGCCGTCCAAAAAACTTCAGACTTTTGAAAAATAGGTTCTTCGTGTCATTGGTTAATAACCGAATCACGCATGCACGCACGCACACACGCTCGCACGCACGCACGCACACACTCATAGAGTAAGATATACTCGTCGTCGTCCACCGTCCTCACCTGCTCCGGTTCCCTGACGCCGCGGTCACTATCTCCCACGTCGACAAGGACGTCCTCGCGCCTCCGGGGCTGGACACGGCTGCCGTGAAGCAATGGGCAGCGGTCAGCACCCACCTGTGGAGTGATCAAACAGGGAGCGTGTGAAAAGCCAAGAGAGTTTAACATTTCTTTCTGTCGTTGATTGATTTGTTGGATTTTTTGAAAATCTTTTATTGGGGAAACGTTAACATACCACTTTTTAGATAATCACCATAGCAACACAAAGGTGTATGGCCACATAGCTGTTAAGCCCTCGAGGGTTCTTAGACGTGAGACATTTCCCCCAGCTATGGACCCCAGTGAATTTCAAGAGCATTTGGAAACCTGTGACGACAGAGTTTTTTTCCAAAAGTAAAGAAAAGCTCATCTTCAACACGTGCCTACATTGCTTTCTAACAGGACATCTCATTGGTTGATGCTCAGTTGTTGACCAATCACTGACTACGTTTCACACGTTATTCGGTAAATGGCGGATATTACTGAGACCTTCGATTGCAACACACACACACACACACACACACACACACACACACACACACACACACACACACACACACACACACACACACACACACACACACACACACACACACACACACACACACACACACCATCTTTGGATTTCACGATGGTATGGCCAATCACCATTTTTCACATATCTGAAGTTCTAAGCCACATGAACTTGAGTCCGAGTCTGGGACTGACCTGTGTTCGATGAGAACGCCGCCACACACGAGACTCCCTGGCGGCTGACGTTGGCGCACGGCCACCTGCCATGGCGCCGCCCAGCGGGGCGCATCGGTGCCACCTACTATCCTCCCTTGTTGCCGTCGTGAGGCCACAGGACGCCTCACTGGTTCAACTGTTCGCCCGCAATCTGCAATTATTTGAATACACTTATACCGACCGACCGACCGACCGACCGACCGACCGACCGACCGACCGACCGACCGACCGACCGACCGACCGACCGACCGACCGACCGACCGACCGACCGACCGACCGACCGACCGACCGACCGACCGACCGACCGACCGACCGACCGACCGACCGACCGACCGACCGACCGACCGACCGACCGACCGACCGACCGACCGACCGACCGACCGACCGACCGACCGACCGACCGACCGACCGACCGACCGACCGACCGACCGACCGACCGACCGACCGACCGACCGACCGACCGACCGACCGACCGACCGACCGACCGACCGACCGACCGACCGACCGACCGACCGACCGACCGACCGACCGACCGACCGACCGACCGACCGACCGACCGACCGACCGACCGACCGACCGACCGACCGACCGACCGACCGACCGACCGACCGACCGACCGACCGACCGACCGACCGACCGACCGACCGACCGACCGACCGACCGACCGACCGACCGACCGACCGACCGACCGACCGACCGACCGACCGACCGACCGACCGACCGACCGACCGACCGACCGACCGACCGACCGACCGACCGACCGACCGACCGAACGACCGACCGACCGACCGAACATTATTTTATTATTATAACTACTAGTGTTACTAGTATTACTAATATCACTATTATTACCATTACTACTGTTATTACTATTATTATTACTATTGTTACTATTATTAATATTATTACTATTTTTACTAATACCAGTATTGTTATTGTTATCATAATAACTAACCTAGATTGACGGCCAACTGAGCGGTAACAGCGTCCGAACAGTCCCCACCGAACTTGGGCCGCACGACGCACGTGTAGACCCCTGAGTCGGCCAGCGTCAGTCGGCGGATCCTGAGGAAGCCATTGAGGAGAACGCGGATACGTCCGGTCGTGGTTAGTTGACTGCCATCCTTCCACCAGGTCACCCGGCCCGTCCTGTCGGCGGGCGAACACCGAAACACGTGGTTACGGCCGGCGCTCTTGCTCGCATCACTCGGGGTACGGCCGAACCCTGTGTGTGAGGGGGTTGTAGGCAAAATGTGGGGTAACAATTACCATTCGGCTTGCTCCTCCATTCATACTTCATATGTGTTATTTTTTGTAATATTTATACACACTGTACATGTAGCCATGCAAATGTCCACGCACGCAGGCACTCACGTACGAGCGCACGCACGCACACATACACGCCCGCACGCACAAACTGATAAACAGACAAAAAAATTGCTGTGACGTTTCACAAACGTTCAAGTACATAAATATCTATTAAGAGTAAAATGCAATCACTGCTAAAAGCAACACAAGAGAGAAGTCTTGGGCTGAGGTTCAGGCGGATAGTTTAAGGTGTTGGTGTAGGGGATGTGCGACGATGAAGGGACTAGAGGTGGAGATGGATCGGCTGAGGCAGCTCGGTGTGGCTCTGGTGGGAAGGGAAGAGGTCGGTTGTGCCAGTGGGGGACAGTGAATGATAAAGTTGGGGAAGACGACGAGAGAGATGCTGGGGAGAGCTCACCTCAGCATGGGAGGAGGCTTAGAGGAAGTAATGTGACAGGGTGGAAGGAATCAGGACGTAATGAGAAGGGGGACTAAGACTGGAGGGAAGGCGACGGGAGCGAAGGAGACGGGGGAGGGGAGACGACGGGAGGCAACAGGAGCGCAAGGTAACCCGGAGACAGTAGGGAAAGGTGACGGGCAAGAGGGAGATGGACAACATGCCGCCAAGTTACACGGCTACAGGACAGAATGTCACGGAAGGGAACCGACACAAGAGGTAGTGACAGAAGGGGTGAGGAGGAAAGCAAGGATGTTTGAAACAAAATTAGCATGTAACATAACAAATTAGAAAACAGTTTTTATGCATATGTCAAGAGTAAACAAAGCGTACGAGACAAGGTTGGACCACTAGAAGACAGTGCTGGAAATAATGGTGATAAACAACACTTAAAAAAGATGTAGAGACAGTAGTTAACTGGTCTGAAAAACGGCAGATGTTATTTAATTTTGGGAAATGTAAATTCTAAAACATGTAAACTATAAAATGGGAGAGACTGTTCTTGGTGCTACCGTAAAAGAATGGGACTTATGAATAACAATAAGTGGTGATATGAAAGTTTCAATGAAGTGTTGTATTGTAACTTCAAGTGGTAATAAAATGATTCAGTTGATTGGGAGAAATATAACGTATAAGGAAAAGAGCTAATTATATAGCAATAGTAAGGCCTCATTTATAATACTATGGGAAGGCATGGACACCTTATCGTAACAAGAAAATAGATATGTTTGAAAGAATACAGAGGAGAGCAGGTAAAATGATTCCAGAACTGGGAGACCTTTGTTATGAAGAACGCCTAAAAGAATTTGGCTTAACAATCCTAGAGACAAGGAGGTTAAGAGGAGAATAAATTGAAGTTTTTATGATTGATATTGAATGGGTATGAAGATATTGATACAATAATTTTTGTCACTTAGGAAAGATAGTAGAACTAGAGGACATGATCTAACATTAGTAAAGGATCAGAGTATATTGGATATCAGGAAGTACTCGTTCTCACAGACGACAATAAATTAATGGAACAAATTATTTACAGATCGTATAAATGTTAGCAGCAAGAATCTGTTTAAAAACAAGGTTCAGACATATCTCAGGAGGGCGGGTTACACATAGATGAAAACATGTTGGACTCTCGATAAGCCAATGGCTTCATTGTCCGCTTGCCGTCTGGACTTTTGCCTTGGATGGCAATCTTGTTGCATATCGTTAAAATGCGATAGAGTTGTAAGACGTCCTACCAATGTTACACCGTTGACGGCCTCCGAGCGCCGGTTGCCTAGTTAGGGTGTCTACTACTCGTAAGTGGGCTGTCGCCTCCAACATGTCATCGTCCCCGTCAGCCACACACACGTACTCGCCAGCGTCGCGTGACGTCACTTCCGTTACCAGAACCACGCCGCCGCTAACGTCTACGCCGCGACTCGTGTCCGTATGGAGGTCGGCGTCGTTGAAATACCTGCGAGTGGGCACGGACGGCATTCTACACACCTAGGGTCGAGACCAACGTGTTTGTGTGTGTGTGTGTGTGTGTGTGTGTGTGTGTGTGCGTGCGTGCGTGCGTGCGTGCCTGCGTGGGTGCGTGTGTGTGTGTGCGCGTGCGTGCGTGCGTGCGTGCGTGTGTGTGTGTGTCCTCTCTCTCTCTCTCTCTCTCTCTCTCTCTCTCTCTCTCTCTCTCTCTCTCCTCTCTCTCTCTCTCTCTCTCTCTCTCTCTCTCTCTCTCTGTCTCTCTCTCTGTTTTTGTTGTCTCTGTTGTCTCTTTTTTCATATATATATATTTTTATATATATATATATGTTGTATATATATATATATATATATATATATATATATATATATATCTCATTCTCTCTCTCTCTCTCTCTCTCTCTCTCTCTCTCTCTCTCTCTCTCTCTCTCTCTCTCTCTCTCTCTTCTCTCTATATCTCAATATCTCTCTCTCTCTCTCTCTCTCTCTCTCTCTCTCTCTCTCTCTCTCTTTCCTATCCTTTCTCTATCTACCATGCGATGTTTGCCCCGGGTTGGTTGACGGCACATTCAAACGTGACAACCTCTCCCGCAGCCACCGTCGTGTTCGTCGGGGTGACAGTGAAGTTCAGTGGACTACCAACACCTGAAGCAACATCACCTCATCTCTAGTGGTCGGAACGAAGAGTCCTCTCACGTCACCTCTAAGTACACATTCCTGGTCTCGCCTATAATGTCCTTTGTGAATTCTTTGTATAGTGTTTGTGAGTTTTTCTTTTTCAAAACAGATCTATTTAACTCAAAAAATTTTTTTGTAATCACTAGCGGTAATTGATACATATCTGCTGGCATTTCAGTTATAAAGTATAATTGTTTTTATCGTAAGACCATGCTATACAGTATAACTTGTCATGTACAATCACTTTTTTATGAATGCGTCAAACTCAACCGCTGAAGTTACTTGCCAACAAATTGTTCTTAAAATTCAACAATAAGGGCAACATCTACAATGACAAGGAGTAACAAAATATCTAATCCGTTCACCTGCAGCGCCTCCACTGGTAGATGCCCTTGGCACCGACGGACCCCGAGTGCCGGCGGCGTCGAGGTCCAGTACTGCCCACGATCCGGGTATGTTCACGTCACACTCGTACCACTTGACATAATATCGTCCAGTAGACTCCAGGCGGCCGCCTGGTCCGTTGCCAATGGGACCCCATCGTGGTCTTTCGCCCCAACGGCGACGGTAGAAACCTTACGGAAATAATCAAATAAAATGTTATAGCCATTCAATATAAAAAAGTTATATTTTGATGCTCCTGGTCTCTAGTGTTGTCACGCCACACTATATTAGACGTGTTTCATGACTAAGTTATTTCAGTTTACGAATCGGTTTAGTTGCATTTCTTCGTATTCTTTCTAACTTACCTATGCCCTTCTTATGATTAAGCAACATTGCTGGCACCACTGGGGGGCATTGGGCCATGCCCCCCGCCCCCGGCCTCCCCTTTCCTACATCCTAGAAACGCCACTGGCAGTGTTCCAATGATGCCAAAACACTGGTTTCAGGAATTTTATGTTTAATTTGTATCATCATCCGATGCGACCGATCAGTAAGGCCAATAATCAGCCGCGATTTTTAAGCATTGGCCAATCAGCGACTGACAGCAGCTTAGTGCACCAGTCGTGACCTTTCTCCAAAGCTCAAATCGGGAGTGGTGCGAGTCAAGATCTAGGCCTCTAGACAAACGCACACACAAATTGCGTGTTATCGTGCGACACGGCATCGACCGACACATCGGGACAATAATAGCTCGTGCAAACCAGCCTAAACTATTTCCATGTACAAGGTTTTAACTACAGTTCAATTACTCGTATTCTCGTCCACGTATATGCCTACCCGTGGTCTTTGGAGCCTTGTGCGGGAAGCCGGCCGTGCGGGCCGCCAGCTCGGATCCATTTACGAACTCGCAGTGATCTTCACCTCGACCGCTCGAGTCACCCACTTGCTGGTAGGTGCCGTACATCGTCTCACTCAGGAACAACTTGTATCTGAGGTACATCATTTAATTAATATTTATTTCCGACAAATGCAAACACGTGTTTCTTAAAATAGTATTACAAACACGCGCGTATACACATATATACATATAGGAGGATCTGTGCTCTTCTGCGAATGCGAACCGTTGACAATAATGAAACAATCATTTCCATAACTGTTTCCAATAGTACAGGCACGAACGCAAGCACGCACGCACGCACGCACGCACGCACGCACTACGGTGGAGACTGCGTTCTTCTATGGATCCGAATTGTGGACAAAACACTCAACAAACAACTAAAGTAAATGTGGGTTGTTTTGGGCAGTTAGGAACGATTCAAAGCGAACTGTATTCGTACAGACAATGCATTGGCAGATGTGCCCCGTCTAACTGATTAAGTCTCGCACAAAAGCTGGGTTGTACGTAAGCTGGATTGTAATACGCATTTTAAGGATAATCGATGCTTAAAAGAAAAATTAGGTTTGACGTCCAAATTTAAAAGCTATACATTTTCTTGTGATTTTTTGCATTTTGTTTACAAAAATTTGTTCAGCGTAGCAAACTAATAATAATAATAATAATAATAATTGACTTCTATGGCGCCTATATCCTAAGGAAACTGAGCTCAGAGGCGCAACAAAACAGAATCAGAAGACGTAATCGTAAACAGGGACGCGCAAAAGTCAGTATCAGAACGAGGGACAACCGAACATTTATGGTGGGAATGCAATTTGGAATAGATATGTCTTGAGTTTTTTTCGGAAAATAGCAATAGTTTCGGATGTTTTCAAAGCGATAGGGAGTTCATTCCAGACCCTAAGCGCAGCGACAGAGAAAGCACGTTTACCCAAGTTAAGTTTTGTCTTAGGTACAATAAGTTGTTGTGAAACTGATGATCTTAGCTGCCTAGGCATATTTGAAAGATGCAGGAGACTAGCCAAGTAGAATGGTTGTTGTGTAGATAGAGCACGATATGCAAGAGTGGACAGCTTAAAATTAATTCGATAAGAAACTGGAAGCCAGTGTAACTGTTTAAGTAGTGGTAGTGACGGTGAAAACCGAGGCGCCCTGAGAACCACACGTGCCAGACAATTTTGTACTCGTTGGAGTTTAGCCAAGTCTCTTTTAGCAATGTTGTTTAGTAGTGAATTGCAATAGTCAAGACGGCTGCTAATTAGTGCCGTTGATATTGTTTTAGCAGTAGATATAGATATGTGACGCCGAATTCGACGAAGATCACGAATATGATAGAATCAGGATTTACATACTTGAGAGATATGCTGGCGAAAGTTGAAGTCACTGTCAAAGATAACACCTAGATTACGAACAGTATGTGATGGGAATGTATCACTGCCAAGCAGTTTAACAGGAAAATGGTTGATGACTTTATTTCGTTGTTGTTTAGTGCCAATAATAATAAGGTCTGTTTTATCTGGATTAAGCTTTAGCTTACTTGATTCCATCCACGACAAGATATCAGTAAGGCAATCACTAAAAGTCGAAAGAGATTCTTGTACATTTGATTGTGAAAGTGATATGTAAACCTGTGTGTCATCAGCATAAAGGTGATGACTGAGATTACGATTAGCAATAACTTGGCTGAGCGATGTAGTATATAAGCTGAACAGAACAGGGCCAAGGACGGATCCTTGTGGCACTCCAAATGGTAGATGTTGTGGGCTAGATAATGTGCCAGATATGTTAACACTTTGATATCTGTCTGATAAAAATGATTTGAACCACCGAGCAGCTGAGAGATCAAGTAAAGTGAGTGCTGTGACTTTGCCATTGTCCATGTTATCAACTATATCATTGTGTATCTTGAGAAGAGCTGTTTCGGTAGAATGGAATCGTTTATATGCAGACTGTAGATCATTTGATAAGTGATGGTTGTAAATATGTTCATGAAGGCGATTAGCAACTACTTTTTCCAATATTTTTGACAGAAAACTGAGATTAGAGATAGGACGATAATTCCTTAGGTCATCTTTGCACAAAGTTTGTTTTTTAATAAGAGGATTTACAAGAGCTTGTTTGAAATCCTGTGGAACAACTCCACTCTGCATTGAAAGGTTTATGATAGTAGTAATGGGAAAGATGAGTTGATCGATACAGCTTTTTAGTAGAAGTGTTGGAAATGGGTCAAGATCACACGATTTGTTAGGATATTTTTTAATAATGATGAGAACTTCATTAGTAGTTGCAGGTGTGAAACTCTGTAGTGTTTTTTCAGAAAGTGGCGGTTCAGGGAAATCATAGTCATTATCATTAATGACAAAATTTGATCGAATACGAGCAATCTTATCTGTAAAGTATTTTGAAAAAGAACTACACAATGTATCCAATGAAGAATGTTCAGGCAGTGCTTTTAATTTCTGCCGATGTAGAATTGTGTTAACAGATTTCCACATCTGCCGAGGGTTTTCAGAATTTGTTGTGATAAAATGTGTATAGTACTCAGACTTTGCTTTTGACATCATGTGATTGCATATATGTAGCTGTTTAGTATAACGGGATCGATCAATTGGAGAACGATTTCGTCGCCAAATTCTTTCAAGATATCGACGACGACGTTTTGCTACAATTATATCATTAGACATCCATGGTGATGGAGGGCGAACTTGTACACTTTTGGTTTGTTTCGGAGCATGTTTATCCAGAAGTTTACTTAATGTTTCATTGTACTGATTAACAAGCTCGCATAGTGTAGATTTAGGTTTGATCAAAAGATCAGAATTTGCTAGATCCTCATGAAGGGTATTTATGTTAATTTTATTTATTGGTCGAAATGTGATCATTTTTTTCTAGATCTTGAACCAACTTGCAAACACAAATCGATAATGACACAATGGTGATCTGATAAACCATCAGTAGGGAATATTGCTTTAATGTTAGTGCAAGTAGATCTAGTAATAAACAGGTCGAGCCAATGACCATGAACGTGTGTAGGAAATGAAACGTGTTGATGTAATGCATATGTTTGAAGGACATCCATGAATGATCTAGTATTTGGACATGGTAGATCAAGGTGGATATTGAAATCTCCAAACATGTAAATGTCTTCTTGGAATTGTAAGGTGGTTTCAAGGAAATCTGGAAATTCATCAAAGAATGTATTTGTGCTTGCAGGAGAACGGTAGATGCATATAAAATTAGCAGATAAGGATGAATGTTTTATAACAATACAAATTACCTCAAAGCTTTGGTATTGAGGTGTATAAATAATTTCTACTTTATATATTTCAGGTACAAGGAATGCGACTCCACCACCCCTACCTGAACGACGGGGGTGATGGTATAGGCAAAAACCACTTGGACAAATATCGGCAAGACAGGCTGATGTATCAGATGTTAATAGCCATGTTTCTGTCAAAGCTAAAATGTCTATGTGTTTAGATAATATCAGATCAGAAAGGGCAGCAGATTTATGACGTACAGATCGAACATTAGTAGTGGCAAAGCGCATGTTTTGAAATGTTTTTGGTCCAGGATTTATTGAGATATCTGCAAGAAGGAGGATGATAGACAGTCTAAATGATGGGTTACAACCAGATTTTGTAGACCATTTTCTGTGTGTACATAGTCCAAGACAAGAAAGATGTAAAGATGACATTTGTGAAAAGCTAAATCGTATACTATTGTTGATGAATATTTCAGAGTGTCTATAATATTATGTATTGTATATATCTTCCTTAAAAGAATAGCATTTTTCTTTAAACAATGTAGACAAAGATAATAAACAAATGACCAGCACGAAGAGAAAATACATAATTATATGCTCAGTGATGAGTAAGGCTAAGTGCAGCTGCTGGGAAAGAAGTCACAATTCTAGGATCAAGACTAATTTATTTAATTAGAAATGCTAACCAGGGCCGACTCTGATCACTAAATTGTGACTCCTATGCCTGTTAGATGTTAACTAGGAGTTATAAGTGCATAATCGCGTGCTGAATAATTAAAATATTACAGAAGCAAATATATTAAGAGCATACAATTGTAACGTTTAATTAAAAATACCAAAGCAAAGAAAATGTGTTGTGCCGGCGACAAGAATGGGCGATAATAAAAGTAGTCAGTTAACGCATAACTGTCGAAGTATAAAACTTAATGTAAAAATACTTATCTTGACACTGACGTTGTAGTCAACATAAAACAGCACATTTAAATATTATATTACGTAACACTGATTTAAAACTAAAACACTGTAAAGTTTAAAAATGTATAAAATAGCGGAGAACCAAATGTTTTCAAAGACTAGCAGATTTCATTAAAAATAATAATCTGGAGGTGTAATAGTAACACTGTTAATGTCAAACTTGTTTGCTGTGACAATTCAAAATATTAACATCACCAGATTTCATCAGAATAATTACCTTGAGGTGCTACGTCGCATATCATTAAACATGTTGAGGTTGACGTTATTTTTGTTGTGAAAATAAAAAAATAGAAATTGCAAAAAAAATACTTTAAATTCTCCAAATCGCCACCTTTTTTTTTTAATTTTATTTACAACATGAACCAATTGTTTGGCATAATACAATTTTCTTTCACATTTTATCGTTTTAATCACCAAATGACTTGTTATCGAAACAACCCAGAGCCATGCACAATATTACCCAAAACCATATACATTAGCTCTGACCGCCATTTCCCATCGAATACTCATCCTAGATACACAAGATACACCCATTTGACATTGTCGATTAAAACGATTATCCTATTGTTTTGATTATATTAATTTGCAGTGAGGTTTTGTCTTACAGCATGATGTCATGTGATGTGACGTGATGCGATGTGATACGATGTGACATGATGTGAAGCGATGTGATACGATGAGATACGACGTGATTTGATTTGATGCGATGTGATGCGATGTGATGCGATATGCTGTGGTGTGTTGAACCGTGTTGTGTATTGCGCGGTCAGATGCGATATGATGTAATGTTGTGCCATGTAATGATGTAATGCGGTGTACTGTGCCTTGGTATGGTGTAATGTGATGTGGGTGGTGTAATGTAGCATTGTATGGCTTACGATGTTTTGTTGTTCTGAAATGAGGTAGGCTACGCCATCGTAGGCATATTGATATTTACTGCCTTAGTTGTAATGTCTTGTGCTGCTTGCGATGTGCTGTGATGCGGTAGTTATGTGACAAATACTTCCTACCTGCTAGTGCTGCACAACACGACTCCAACGAACAGGTCATATCTGGTGCGCTTCAAGAACTGGTCGCCGTGGCAGTCGTTCCAGTGGTCAGCGTAATTGAAGCGGTACCTCAGCCAACAGTTGCTCTGTTTCAAACAGGCAGCCACTGTCCCGGAGAATAATAATAATAATAATAATAATAATACATTAATAATAGCAATAATAACACTAACTACAATGTACTAACAATAATAACCCAACTATTATCCTCTCTAGGAACAATCGAGTTATCCGTCGTAGATATGCGTCTTTTCTACTATTGTTTCAAGTTACGTACACCGTCGCTAGACGTTACTGTAACTGCCAGTATTATGTCGCAGCACCATGTTCGTGAGCGTTGGGGTGTAGGCCTATGTACGCTAAGGCTACAGTTTAGGTTCCCATCCCGTTTGTTAGCAAAAATACGGTGCCAGTGGATATCTCCTACCATTCGTTAAAGCCTTAGCCCGAACAATGATGACGTCACGCACTGGCCCGGGATGTTATTCTTTCAATGTCCCAGTTTGCACGTCGAGCTCCTTTCGAGCAATTACGAAAAATAAGCCGACGTCGACAATCATACGGGTTCGTTTGCAGTCTTACGGATTTCTGTTACCACTTTTATAGGGTTGGCACACGGTATGTGTCCCTAGTGCGCAATACCCCGTTACAATGATCGAAGACAGGCTTTATTTAAAGCCAATGATGGTGTCCTATTGTTAAAAACTCAGACTAGACTTGATAAAATGAAATCCAATATTCCGCGTGTCTTGGTGTATTGTTCATCTTTGTTGCTGCCTATATAAATGGGTCAGGCTAGTCCATCTAATGCTGCACTACCCCATCTGTTATCCCTTTCAACTTCTCCCTATCGGCAGCCTTCTCCCTTCATTTATCAAGCTCCTCCTTCTTATATTCCTCCTTATGCAGTCCTCCCACACCATCCAGCTTCTTACTAGAACAGTATTATTCCCGTTAGGCTGAACTCCACCCCGTCTCTTCCCTCGGGCAATTTATTGAATGTGTATCGGAAACACAATTCATGTTATAGAACATTATATACACAACACCCGAGAAAGCCGATAGAGATGGTTCGAAACGCCATTGTGGCTCTGGGGGGCTGACTTTCTATGTTTCATCACATGACAGGAGAGTTGAGCTTTGGGAGTGAAACGAGGCGTTTGAAAAAGAATTTTAATCTGCCACATGCATTGATATAATAGTGGTCTAGGTGTGAGATTCTGACTAAACTGGTTCAGCGTGTCAGTGAGACGGTGACAGGGTGTAAGATATATGCCTCCTCTTATCTTCTGCTGGGCCGCAAGCAATTGTCCGGGATGCATTTCTCACATGTGTAGATATGTTTTATTTGTCGGGGTTTTTGCGCTCGCCAGGTCGAGATTTATACATGAACTTGTACTTACTCGACCAACGAGGACTAGAGTACCACAGAAGTGTTGATGTGTTGTTCCAGGTTCAACGCGAGTTTAATCGTGTACGTTAGACAACTACATACATAGTAGCAGTGTAATCATCGGTCAAGTTGACAATGAAAAAACAGTGAAGATAAGATAAATATCACTGTATACATAAAGAAAAACCGTGAATATAGACATCACTGAATATAGACAGTTAGTGTATAAAAGATTGAAAAGCGAATTGACTTGTAAAATCTTACCGGAATTTTTAGTTCGAACGGTAAAGTAAGTATGGCCACCAGGGCCACCCTTACTGATAACTTGAACGCCTAAAAGTCGGCATGACTACACACATCCATGTGAATTTAAAACACTCTTGCCGGCCCCTTGGAATCGCTCCGCCGGGTATTTATACTCTCAGTTTACCAAATTCCGACGCCGTCACTGGAGGCGCTATAATTGCCTAAAGACCCAATGCGCTTTACCATTGGCTCAGCTTGTTAAACCACCCTCCGTCTCAACCGCTGGACAGTGACGTCCTCCGTCTCAACCGCTGGACAGTGACGTCTTTCGGAAGTGTCCTTGCCAAGCAAGTAGTTATTAAATCAAACTGGCATATAGGCCTACTTCATAAGGGGCTGTGCAGAAGTTCCATAATGTTTAGTCGTCAAGTTTTCTTATAATCAGACAAAACACTGTCATCAGCGCAGAAGTGCACTGTGGTCTCGGCTATCTAGTCTAGACTGTTATCTAGCTATTTGTCTCTGACCACAGCGTTGTATACTGTTTTCATCCGATGTCAGACTGGACATCCTGCATCTGTAATGAGCAGCTGATGTAATGAACTGGTGACCACACAGCCACAGCGATACACGTACCGATTAAAGACGGGGTGTTCTCACTGCCATCAGTCGGATCGACCAATTGAAACGCCAATAACACCGTCAAAAACAATGACGAAGGCGGCGATAGTTTCTCAACGGAATGAAACGTCGCCATTATGTACTGCATGTAACCCGAGAAACACCAGTTCTCTGATCGAGTTCGTTTTTGTCCCGTGATGCTTCAATGAGTGCAAAGTTCAGATTGCAGGAAAACAACACGGGAGGTTCATTTCCCTGTTGGTCGGGTCTAGAGGGATTTAGAGAGCGTCTTAATTTCCCATTCTTTGTAAATTATTTCAGTCCATTCATTTAGGTTGTGTCGTCAAGATAGTGTCTTCTATCGATGTGGTAGAGACGAGTCGTGAGAGGCTAGCCTTAGGCGGCCTATTTGTCGATAATTAAATCTTTGTTATTCTTAGAACACGGGACAGCCCAAATGAATCTTCCCTGCGCCTGTCAACTATTTGCGTACAACGTCCGTATGTTTCAACACTGTACTGTTAAATGATGTGGGAAAATAAAGACTTCCATATTAAATTAGCATTATTAAAATGATTTATATCTCCGATCGGGATGTTTTTGATATTGGAATGGTCCCCTTTTGATCACAGCCCGCAAATCGGAAACTCCGAGTAGTTAACTTAATAGCATTTGTAGAGAAATATGCCACTTCATCCCACAGACGCGGGTTTAAGTTTACGGAAACACATTGCGCCAAATACTTAATATGAAACACTAACTAATTAAATGCACAAGACATATAAAATTATATAGAATTATATGTCTTATTAGTTGTGCTACTCCGCTTCCGTCTCGAACGGCTACGGGGGGTGGGGGTGCAATTCGCAAATGTATCATTTGATATATTAAAGCCGCAATAGTATATGCTGTATTGTCGAGATATTTTTCTAAATATATCATATCGTGAAAGTCCATGTTTTCCCCCGAAGCGCACGCGTGCGAAAAATAAATAAATATGAGGCGCCGTAGCGGACGTAAGGGTGACGGTATAGTGGCTGTTGCATAGAGAAGAAGGAAGGCAAATATAATTGCCATTCGATTTGCCCCAGATCAGAATCCAGATGATTTGAATCGTTACCTGGATGGCAAGCTGAACGTCAGTGTTACATGAGTACAACTAGACTCCATGCGTCCGGAGATCTACTGCTCGTTTTACATGTCTGTTGATGTAGAACATCCAATGTGTTCCTGATTGGACACATATGGCCCGAAGGCATATTTGTTCGGTGGTAAAAACCGGCAGATAACATACATCACAGAGACATTAGAAATGCTGCCTTTAAAGAAAATGCTTGCTGCGAAGCATGATTCATCTGAGGACGTAGTCTGAGAGCATTCACTGAACAACCAATTAAGTTTGTGACCTATAAGGCTACAACTTTCGTGGTTTAAAATTAGGTATAAATAGGTTTTCTGAAAGACTAGAAGTGGACGAATTGTTAAGTGTCTATGACATTGTGTGTGTCCAAGAGACATGGCCAGCTAAGCAGCAAGAGGAAGAGCTGAAAGCAATGAGAAAGGGATACAATACAGTATCGAACTCTCCTAATGATGACTCGCTATGTATCACAGCTGGACGTAAAAGGGAAGGAGTAGCTATCCTTTGGAATAATAAATATGATAAATGTATTACTCCACATAGATATGATTATAACTGGGTTGTTAGTATTGAAATAGCTACTAAAACTAAAAAGAAAATGTATATAATATGTATCTACCTTACAATAAAAATTATAATGAGGAAGAATATCTTGATCGTCTGACCAAACTACATAATCAGCTGGCAGAATGTGACAGCACCTGCGTAACAATAGTCGGAGATTACAATGCTAATATACTTTAATTATCTCTACCGAAGACGGTAATAACGTCATAACCAATATGTATGTATTATATGGTACTGTTCAATCTGACCATATCCCCGTCGCATCTGAAATTGACTTACAGTTGGCTCCTGATTTAGATCAAGGAGTACCCAACAATATCAGAAACAACACTAACTGGTCAGCCCAGGGTGATGATACAATTCATAAATATGGTGTAAACTTACAGTTGGCTCCTGTCTTAGATCAAGGGGCACTCAACACTATCAGAAACAACATTGACTGGTCAGCCCAGGGTGACGATACAATTCATAAATATGGTGTGAACTTTGAAATACTTCTGAGAAATGTTGAGCTACCAACTGAGGTTTTACTATGTAAAGAATGCAACTGTACTAAGGTGGTGCATAAAGAAGCCTTAAACGAAAACACTGATGACACTCCGTATGCTATAACCTCTGCAGGTCAGAATACTGTAAAGGTACCCAAACTAGGTAAGGGTAAGAATGTCAACCGTCCGGGCTGGAAAGAATATGCCTCTGATCTATATGGTGTGTCTCACAAAACTTACTTCCTCAGGAAAGAGTCTGGTAGTCCTAGACAAGGTTTGCTGTATAATATGAAAACCAGAGCTACGGCTAGGTTTATAAGGGCGAGGAGATTTATCAGAAAAAATTAGGATGCATTTAGAAAGGATTCACTTGTTAAAACAGTTTTGTGTAAAAATGACAAAGCATTCTAGAGAGAATTAAAGCTGATGAATAACAGTAATTCATCACTTCCTAATATCATTGATGGTGTGACAGGGTCAAACAACATTGTTAATATGTGGAAATCTCATTATGAGGACCTGTTTAATTGTTTATATAAAGATATGTGAGTAGTCTTTGTAAAATGTTGATTTATGAGTTGGACACAGAGGTGTTGCACTTTGAGATTATCCAGGCCATAACAGATCTGAAAGACAATAAGAGTTGTGGCTCAGACGGTATATACACAGAACACCTCAAACATTGCAGTGATGTATTAATTCCACTGTTGTCAATGTGTTTTATTAGCCTATGTGTTCATGGTAGTTTACCTAAATCTATGATATATGTAGCACTTGTATCTATTGTTAAAAACAAAAATGCAAGCATCTGTAGTAAGAGTAACTACTAACCTAATGCTTTAGCCAGTACTGTATCCACAGTTTTGGAAAATGTTATTTATGACAGTATCTCATACTGTTTAACTACATGTAGTAATCAGCTTGGTTTTAAGAGTAAACACAGTACAGTACACATGCCTTCAAAGAGGCTTTACTACAATATCGTAGTTTGAATAGTAATATATATATATATATATATATATATATATATATATATATATATATATATATATATATATATATATATATATATATATATATATATATATATATATATATATATATATATATATATATATATATATATATATATATATATATTATATAATATTATTACTGTTCAAACTACGTTTAGTAAAGCCTCTTTGAAGGCATATGTACTGTACTGTGTTGTGTATAGTCTTAAAACCAAGCTGATTATTGATTAGTTAAACAGTATGAAATACTGTCATAAATAAAATTTTCCAAAACTGTGGATACAATTTTTAGGGATGCATCCAACACATTTGATCGTGTAAATCCCTATGTTCTGTTTAAGAAACTCATAAAGCGAGGCATCCCTTATTCATAGTAAGAATTTTAATGTTTTGGTATACAGCTCAAACAGTGTATGTAGAGTGGAAGAATATAATTTCCGAGAGTTTTACTGTTGGTAATGGAGTGTGTCAAGGAGGAATTCTCTCTCCAAATCTTTTCTGTGTTTATATGGATGACCTGAGTAAAAATCTAAACAGTATAAATGCTGGATACACAATGGGTGCTGCATTAATCAATCATTTGATGTGTGCTGATGATTTAGTACTCATGACTCCATCATCAAATACAACAGTACCAAAAGTAATGTTATGATCTTTTGCTGCACAAAGTTAAAATATATACACATTCCAAACTTTGTATTAAATAATGAGACTTTACCAAGAGTTGATAAATGTAAATACCTTGGACACTTTATCAGTGAAGACCTCCGTGATGATGATGATGATGATGATGGTGATGATGGTGATGATGGTGATGATGATGATGATGATGATAATGTCTAGACAGTGCAAAATAATTTATGGTCAGGGTAATGCCTTAATTAGAAAATGTTATATGTGTACTTAAGGTGTAAAAATTACTTTGTTCAATTCACCTCCTTGGCATGTATATAAGATACGTTCAATACAACCGTTGTGTTACACCCATCATGAGCTTTAACATGGCGAAGTCGGCAAAAGACCACGAGCTAGAAATTAAACTTTAAACGGTCGGTTTATATATAAACGATAGCGGGACAGAATAGAAAATCACGCGCTATCGGTAACCTGGTGTCGCGGAGATTACTAAGAACCCGCGAGAGCGTTGACATTAACCGAGATTATCTGCTCCCCTCTGCTGCAACGCACACAATACATTATTACTCCGACAGGAGGCTAGTACATTGTTACTCCGACAGGAGGCTACGACATTGTTACTCCGACAGGAGGCTAGGACATTGTTACTCCGACAGGAGGCTAGTACATTGTTACTCCGACAGGAGGCTAGTACATTGTTACTCCGACAGGAGGCTAGTACATTGTTACTCCGACAAGAGGCTAGTACATTGTTACTCCGACAGGAGGCTAGTACATTGTTACTCCGACAGGAGGCTAGTACTTATTAGGAAGAAGAAGAGGTGCACTTTTCATGACGTTAACACATTAATAATCTTCTTTATGAAGGTTATATAATTTTTACTTTTGTTTTGTTTTTTAATAAAACATTTGGATTGTCGAATAGTTGCTTTTGTATGTTTCAGATGAACATAACCCACATGCCTGGACACTTCCTGCCCGTCTGACATATGCAGTGATGGCCAGCGACACTTGTTGCTGGCGTCACCACTGCAGCTGCAACATTTGACAAAGGCCAAGATGTGGTTCACGGATGATACCTTATGTTGTTATGTGCTATTTAAATGAAATTGTGTGTGTATATACGTATATATATATATATATATATATATATATATATATATATATATATATATATATATATATATTATATTATATATATATATATATATATATATATATTATATTATATATATATATATATATATATATATATATATATATATATATATATATATATATATATATATATATATATATATAGACACGATCAACTTCTATCATATTTAAACTAAATTCAATTCATTATATATATATATATATATATATATATATTATATATATATATATATATATATATATATATATATATATATATATATATATATATATATATATATATATATATATATATATATATATATATATTATATATATATATATATATATATATATATATATATAATGAATTGAATTTAGTTTAAATATGATAGAAGTTGATCGTGTCTATACATCGAATAGTTGCTTTTGTATGTTTCAGATGAACATAACCCACATGCCTGGATACTTCCTGCCCGTCTGACATATGCAGTGATGGCCAGCGACACTTGTTGCTGGCGTCACCACTGCAGCTGCAACATTTGACAAAGGCCAAGATGTGGTTCACGGATGATACCTTATGTTGTTATGTGCTATTTAAATGAAATTGTGTGTGTATATACGTATATATATATATATATATATATATATATATATATATATATATATATATATATATTATATTATATTATATATATATATATATATTATATTATATATATATATATATATATATATATATATATATATATATATATATATATATATATATATATATATATATATATATAGAACACGATCAACTTCTATCATATTTAAACTAAATTCAATTCATTTATATATATATATATATATATATATATATATTATATATATATATATATATATATATATATATATATATATATATATATATATATATATATATATATATATATATTATATATATATATATATAATGAATTGAATTTAGTTTAAATATATAGAAGTTGATTGTCTATATATATATATATATATATATATATATATATATATATATATATATATATATATATATATATATATATATATATATATATATAATGAATTGAATTTAGTTTAAATATGATAGAAGTTGATCGTGTCTGCTTTAGGTAAAGCTGGTGGCTCAGAAGAAACTGTACCGTCATCAGACAAAAGTGTTAAAATGTCGCCAGGAGATTGTGGACAGAATATGAACAGGCTGTCCACGTTTGAGTATCTGAAGAGATGCAGCCGTCTAATGGACCTCTCGAAGATTAGTATGATCAAAACGAATCTCCATCAAAACATCAAATCTCCATCAAAACAGTCAATCAAGACTGATTGGCAGCGTAGTGGAATTGAATTTCCTCTCTTATGTGTGTAGACAGTTAGTACTGCATTTATAATAGTATGTTTTAGTGGTAGGTTAGTAGTCCATTTGTGCATTAGCGCGTTCTATGTAGATGTGTTTTTTATACTATTAACTGTGTCACTCTGTTACATTAATATGTTCTATGTAGGCGTGTTTAACATTATTCACTTTGTTATATAAGTTTGTTCTACGCAGAGGTGTTTATCATTGGTATAATATGTCAGTATATAGGCAAGATTTTTAGTATGTAGACAACTAATTACTGTCGATCAATTTCATATTTTCCGATGCTAGCTACGAATGTATATTAGGTTGAAATGGGCCATGATTCCAACAAATACTTCAGTGCCAATACGTGTGACATCGACCCGCGCACTGTCATCTCGTTCGCCTGATTGTGTGGACAAATTTGTTTCCAGACATGTTTCATATAACTGGTACAGAGCACCTAAATTCACGTATTTCAACTGGTTCAAATCACCGGTTTCCGTAAGTGAATTCACAAGATTCTGTGGACAAATTTGTGTCCCGTAACTGGTTCATTTAACTGGGTGAATCCCTGCCTTGTGGGTTAACCATCGCGTGAGCGCAATGACAAATCTTAAAGTTAAATACCTAAACCGTAAGACGCAGTGTATGCCATGCTAGTGGATGTAACTGTCTCTGTAAGACGCAGTGTATGCCATGCTAGTGGATGTAACTGTCTCTGTAAGACGCAGTGTATGCCATGCTAGTGGATGTAACTGTCTCTGTAAGATGCAGTGTATGTCATGCTAGTGGATGTAACTGTAGTGTATGCCATGCTAGTGGATGTAACTGTCTCTGTAAGACGCAGTGTATGTCATGCTAGTGGATGTAACTGTAGTGTATGCCATGCTAGTGGATGTAACTGTCTCTGTAAGACGCAGTGTATGCCATGCTAGTGGATGTAACTGTCTCTGTAAGACGCAGTGTATGTCATGCTAGTGGATGTTACTGTCTCTGTAAGATGCAGTGTATGCCATGCTAGTGGATGTAACTGACTCTGTAAGATGCAGTGTATGCCATGCTAGTGGATGTAACTGTCTCTGTAAGACGCAGTGTATGCCATGCTAGTGGATGTAACTGTCTCTGTAAGACGCAGTGTATGTCATGCTAGTGGATGTAACTGTAGTGTATGCCATGCTAGTGGATGTAACTGTCTCTGTAAGATGCAGTGTATGCCATGCTAGTGGATGTAACTGTCTCTGTAAGATGCAGTGTATGTCATGCTAGTGGATGTAACTGTCTCTGTAAGACGCAGTGTATGCCATGCTAGTGGATGTAACTGTCTCTGTAAGACGCAGTGTATGCCATGCTACTGGATGTAACTGTCTCTGTAAGACGCAGTGTATGCCATGCTAGTGGATGTAACTGTCTCTGTAAGACGCAGTGTATGCCATGCTAGTGGATGTAACTGTCTCTGTAAGACGCAGTGTATGCCATGCTAGTGGATGTAACTGTCTCTGTAAGACGCAGTGTATGCCATGCTAGTGGATGTAACTGTCTCTGTAAGACGCAGTGTATGTCATGCTAGTGGATGTAACTGTCTCTGTAAGATGCAGTGTATGCCATGCTAGTGGATGTAACTGTCTCTGTAAGACGCAGTGTATGTCATGCTAGTGGATGTAACTGTCTCTGTAAGACGCAGTGTATGTCATGCTAGTGGATGTAACTGTAGTGTATGTCATGCTAGTGGATGTAACTGTCTCTGTAAGACGCAGTGTATGCCATGCTAGTGGATGTAACTGTCTCTGTAAGACGCAGTGTATGCCATGCTACTGGATGTAACTGTCTCTGTAAGACGCAGTGTATGCCATGCTAGTGGATGTAACTGTCTCTGTAAGACGCAATGTATGCCATGCTAGTGGATGTAACTGTCTCTGTAAGACGCAGTGTATGCCATGCTAGTCTCTTCCATACACGATGGCGGCCAGTTGTCGATTATTTGCTGCCCCGCACCCAGCTGGCTTACCGCTCAAGTCTACAGGAAAATCATCAATCATGTGTCTACGTAGAGTAGTAGAGATATTAGGTTACATTTTAAACAAGCCAGAATTAGCTATTTCCCACTCTCCTTGAAGTAGTATAATCATTAATAACCCTATGTGGCGACTGGGACAGGGTGTTGGATTATTCCGCAGGGACCAGTGCATTAAGGACAATTGACTATACATTGACGGAATGTTAAGGTCAAACAGTCAGTATTCACGTGAAATAGTCAACATGGTTGAGCCTATTATATGTTGTAATTATGTTTATACGCATGAATACTGTTATTAAATATTTACGAACATGTTTGTACTTGCACAGGTTACGGCAAGTCCTGGCTCACTCCTGATTGTGGCCAGTCGTCTTCTTTTCTTTCTTCTAGTCTTTCTTTTTGACGTATTAAATGTAGCCGACCCTAGAAGTTTTCACGAGAAGGCAAGGAAAATATATCATTTATTTGCGACCCTGTATAAATCCAAGCATAAGGAGAAATAGAAATATTTGCCTTCCGACCCAATCTATATACCTGTCAAAATACTGGAAATATGTTTTTATTATATCGGTCTGAAGACATTGTGGGTAAAATAGGTTTTTGCGCTCGAGTAATATAAGCCATACACGGTACTCGAATCTTATCGGCTGTGGGTCATTCGACGATAGCAGGACAAATTAGTGTCCCGGCACTTTCGTGTGGAATTTTTCGGTAAAGAAAACTGTTAAAATGATACTTCTTATGTGCTCTTCCTCCTTGTTCCCTGCTGTACAGGGTGAGAGTCAGGTAAAGTATTGTCGAGCCACTCTTTCTGTTCTTTCTTTCCATAGTTTTCTATCGGCCGCTCCCTCTCTCCATCTTTCATCCTCCCCCGATCTTTTCATGTCCCTCCTTCCACTCCGTACGATTGATTCGTGTGTCGCCTCCGCGTCACGCTACGATACTACTTCGCATGACATCGACACTTCCGCTTACACCACGCGCGACTGCTCTGAGTGACGTCATTTTGTTCGTCACCCCTTTCGTTGCTGCTTCGCTTTGTGGGTATGCCGACCCGATACGACAGAGAGGTTGGGTCCAAATATTGAAGTACCGTAGAAGAACACATCCCGGTATATCCTCACCGTGATAATATATCAGTGTATTCTCCTGTGGATTCACGGAACTGTGAACATTCGTTGATCTGTCAAACCATGATACAAACTACGTCCTGATACAGGATCTGCACTGACAAGTGCGTAAGCTGACAATTCTTGTAACCACCTACGAGGTGTGATGTATCACTATAACTAAACGGGATTCCAACGGGATTCTCAATTACTCTCCACGGTTCTATGCTGTTTATGTTCCACCTTACATTTATGCACCTGAGGTTTTGTCATGAGCCAGGCACTTTGATTTCCGCCAATGCTAAAACCAAACGTTTGACGCAGTCAACCGTTTTACCCTTTTCTCGCCGACAATTGCCGCTTTTTCATTGCCCGTCATAACCAGTTTAGTTGTTGAGCCGCTATTAAGCCACCCTTAGAAATAATTAGTAGTACACATTGCCTATCAGCGAAATTAAACACAAGCAACTATTGCACTAAATATAATTGATTAAATAAAACGATACGAACATTAAGAGACAAAATTTAAATCGAATATACCGAAGATTGAACCTGAGACCCTCCAAGCGAAAATCAACGTTGTACCACTAAGCCACGACAGCTCACGCGTAAAGTTGCACTGCATTCGTTATATATTCTGCAGGCTGTCTCGTGGCAGTATCGTATTAACTGTCCATTTTGCTTTAAGCATATTCACGTTGGTAACATCGACAGGATTTTTTTGTGATTCATTTATTGCCCTCGGTGAGAATGACTTTGTGAGTGATTCATAAAAGTATATGAAATATAAATTACTCTTGTAAGGTATCTTTTAGCCACTTTTATCTTGGTAGTATATTATACTATGCTTTTTGCGGCATTACTTCGCTGCACATCCTACAACGCTATTTTCAATGCCAGTGGTAACCAGATTCGATCGATCTCGCGGTTCTTACAGACCTCGATGGTTCTCGCAGAACTTGATGGTTCTCGCAGAACTCGACGGTTCTCGCAGAACTCGACGGTTCTCGCAGAATTTAACGGTCCTCGCAGAATTTAACGGTTCTCTCAGAACTCAAACGGTTCTCGCAGAACTCGACGGTCCTCGCAGAATTTAACGGTTCTCTCAGAACTCAAACGGTTCTTGCAGAACTCGATGGTTCTCGCAGAACTCGACGGTTCTTGCAGAACTCGACGATTCTCGCACAACTCGACGGTTCTAGCAGAACACGACAGTTCTCGCAGAACTCGATCAATATTGCTTCCATAACTCGACGGTTCTCGCAGAACTCGACGGTTCTCGCAGAATTTAACGGTTCTTGCAGAACTCAAACGGTTCTCGCAGAACTCGACGGTCCTCGCAGAATTTAACGGTTCTCTCAGAACTCAAACGGTTCTTGCAGAACTCAACGATTCTCGCACAACTCGACGGTTCTCGCAGAATTCGACGACTCCTGCAGAACTCAGAACTCGACGGTTCTCGCAGAACTCTAAGGTTCTAGCAGAACTCAAACGGTTCTCGCAGAACTCGACGGTCCTCGCAGAATTTAACGGTTCTTGCAGAACTCGATGGTTCTCGCAGAACTCGATGGTTCTTGCAGAACTCGAAGGTTCTAGCAGAACACGACAGTTCTCGCAGAACTCGATCAATATTGCTTCCATAACTCGACGGTTCTTGCAGAACTCGACAGGTTTTGCCGTTTCATCACCCTTTTGTCCGCTACGGCGCCACATACGGAAGCACGGGCGAGTTTTTTCAAAGTTGCTTGCATCAGAAACACACTGCCATATAGTTTCGGTTATCCGACTCCCGTTCGACTTTGTGAATCCGGCGAGAAGAGAGTCTGGCAGCAGAGGCGTGGTCTAGTTGTTACCCACTGTCACCACTCCATTTTGTGCTGGCGTTTCCGTGAAGCGCCATCAGCGTCATTATCGAGATGCAACCAAAACGGCTGCACATCTGGTTAGATATATGCCTCCCCTTCTTATCTTATTCGGGGCCGCACGCAAAGGTCCGGGAGGCATTTCTCACAGATGTAGATATATTTTAATTGTTCGTCTTCTTTGCGCTCGCCAGGTCGATATTTATAACTGAATTTGTACTCACTCGGCCTATGAATACATGGAGTACTACAGAAGTGCAGTCAACGCATTGTTCTCCAGGTTCGATTTAAAAAAAACTGTGCTCTATTTAAACAGTTATGGTTAAGGGAAAGTAGTTTTGATGATGGTAACTTTTAAGTTAATCAGTGTAGAACACGACGGCCAAGGTTGGGATTAAGCATGTGTAACTGCTGCTATATTTCACCGTGCCTCCTGTAGGTTCTTGTATTAATTTGTAGTGAGGCATGCATATCCCAGAAAGTTTAAATTAATTCGAATTGCATCGCATAAACCTATAACAGTCAACTTTTATTTTAAGAATTAGCCAAATGCCCGGATGACATCTTAATTAGTTAACTGTGTATGCACCTACAATATGGGTGCATACATAATTTCCGTCACAATGAAAAGCACACTGCATCCTAGACTAACTGTATCCAGACGGAGATGTGTGTGACAAACGGTGGCGCCACAGCGCAGAGCCTGGATAATCGAGGCTAACTGCCGTACAGCCAAGTTTGCTGCAATCCGTCTTATGACGTGATCAGCCACTAGGTAGTGCTTTCAACTTGGCCTTACAAATTCGAAAGGTCACGATTTTAATTGCTTAATTTTGTGCGCAACAAAAAGCTATATATCAACAGGACATCATAAGTCGTTTATTTTCAGAAAAAAATACTTGATTGTCCGACGTCTTTAAAACCAGTTTCTTAACCGTCAACTTCACATCAATTATAACTCACTGACATTGTCGTTTTTTTTAAACTGTGTACGACTAAGTACTTTAATTTTTCGCTTGTCTCATTTGAATAGTTTCGGCAAAAAAATCAACCCTGTCTAGTATCAGCTATGACATGCTATCCCGTTTGTAAATTAGTTTTGGTTCTGCCAAACCGAAATTCTGTTAAGAAATTGCAAAAGTGGCCCGCGTCTTTATACTGTACTGTAACATATGGTGTTCACACTTTGGCAGGTAACTTGATCTATTGATCAAATTCTTTTGGAAAATGTCAACAAAAGTAAGCACCAAACCAACTGCGTGTATTACTTAAACTATTCTCACACCACAGACGTGAACTTCAATAAACCTAATTTACGATGGGCTGAATGAAGTACAGAGGCAGGCTTAATACACATGTATCATTGACACAACACAGAAACACTTAATACGCATGTATCATTGACAGCACACATAAACACTTAATACACATGTATCATTGACAGCACACAGAAACACTTAATACACATGTATCATTGACAGCACACATAAACACTTAATACACATGTATCATTGACAGCACACATAAACACTTAATACACATGTATAATTGACAGCACACAGAAACACTTATTATACACGTGTATAATTGACAGCACACAGAAACACTTAATACACATGTATCATTGACAGCACAAATAAACACTTAATACACATGTATCATTGACAGCACACATAAACACTTAATACACATGTATAATTGACAGCACACAGAAACACTTAATACACATGTATCATTGACAGCACACATAAACACTTAATACACATGTATAATTGACAGCACACATAAACACTTAATACACATGTATCATTGACAGCACACATAAACACTTAATACACGTGTATAATTGACAGCACACAGAAACACTTAATACACATGTATCATTGACAGCACACATAAACACTTAATACACATGTATCATTGACAGCACACATAAACACTTAATACACATGTATCAATGACAGCACACAGAAACACTTAATACACATGTATCATTGACAGCACACAGAAACACTAAGAATGCAGATATCAGAATCATTCACTTCCACTTTCGCTTTGACAAACATTCTCACGGTAATACTGACCATAGGTGTGAAAGAATGCACAACATTGAAGTACAATGTGATAGTCCAAGAGCTGTAGACCATGCAATGACCATCTGCAAACTACATTCACAGCAAACAAGAATAAAGAGAAAAGTTATAATGTGCATAGTGCCGAGACACACAGGCCTCACTAGAAATGAATACATGGACCTATAAGACTGAAATGTATCTGTAGCTTCTCACACCCGCCACATTGTATGGATTTCTTTCCTGTATGCAATACAGATTTGGGGGAGGTATATCCCATTTCATGTGGATTTATTTCAAATGGAAAAAACTGTGATAAAGTATGTTTTTTGTTAATCACACAAGTGTAAAATCAAATGACAAACTTATAGCAGCCAAACCACAAGTACTTTGGTACCTGGCAGATTTCCGGCAAAAAGCTAGCAGACTTGATGTAGGTAATTTTGTAGCTCAACTGGAATAGGTGTGGAATAGGTGTGTTATAGGTGGTAGGCTGATTAACCAATGCAAAATGTTATATAGCTTTATACAGAATTTCAACAGTTGGACATCTGGTTCTGAGATACACATGCCTCACTACAAATTAATACAAGAGCCTACAGGAGACAGTGAAAAATAGTAGCAGTTTAATCCTAACTTTGTTCAACAGGTTTTGCACTTCAAAGTTACCACCAAAATCTACTTAACCATAACTATTTAAATAGAGCACAGATTTTTATTTTCTCATAAATGCCCTTGCAATGATCATTCCAACAGCTACCCTATCCTCCAGTTCTACTGCCATAAAACCAGCTGCCAACGCCGTTGTGACATTTTATTTATCAACAAGCACACAAGTAGTTTAATATTTAAAATGCACTCACAAAATTCACACATTTTTCTAAGGCCACAATTAAAATTCCACGACCCTTGACCTGGGGAAATATCTTCCCCCTAAATTTTCCTAATTCATGCCGACCCTGGGTTTTGTCCAGTTAAAAGGAATGTACACCAACTTGCATTTGTTAACTGATACACTGCGGGCATAGTAATCATAACATAGTATTCATAACATTTCAGATTTTTAAGAATAATAGCCATGAAATGAATGTTACTGTCGTGCTCTTTTATCTCTTAATATTTTCAAAACGACAAGATTTGGCGATGAAGTAAAACATGCCATTTTTCCTACATATATAGATAATTGGTCAGTCAAATTGCAATTTTATACAATTTATAGTAAATATATTACAGCAATAAAGATTCAAACATGAAGTGTAACACTGTTACTTCAGATGTATGTTGAGCTTGAACAATTTAGAGAATTGAAGCATTTTAATTATACAAAATCCAAACAAGCTTCGTATCAGTAAACCAATGAAAACTGTTGTACATTTATCGCAGTTACCCTTCAGTTAGGTTCACTGATGCCCACCTTTAGGAGCCCCACACTGCCCTGTCACACGAAATGTGTGTCCCTACTGGATCTGACAGTCCAGACTGCCATCCTGAGCGATTGGTATCTCCAGCGACTGGGCAAGGCTCTTGCACAGGTACGACATGGTGCCGTACCGGCCACTTGGTGCCATGTCATAGAAGTTCTGGCATATGCCGGCCGTGCCGTTACACTTGAGTGGTATGGAGCGCGATGTGTTGGGCATGCCGCAACACAGAGTCACATCCCCGTCCAGCCTCACCTGCAACCAACATATAGTTCTCCATCACATCATCAAAAAGCATGTTCCAATGTGTCATATCTCTTCTAAAATGTCTGCAGCAACTGTATTTTTTACAATAAACTGGCTATGTTTCGCTACGTTGCCATAACTATTAAAGCATTGTTCTTGAAAAACAAATTTTTTTACAAAGTTTTTATCTAACAAGAAACTGTGATTCTGTCTTCGAATATTTCAACCGTGTGTCACACGGCCAAGGTCATGTGACATCAGCTAGAGATGGACTGAAGGAACTTGTGGTTGATGCATCAATTCAGAGCAGGTTTCATTCTATGGATATTTATCACTTCTTTGATTTTTAGTAGTAATATTCAAAGCCAGAACCAGAGTCTCTTGAGAGGTAAAAACTATGTCAAAATTAAAATAAAAAAATTGGAACGTCTATCAATTCAAAGATCTTTAGGCTCATAGTGTAATAACCGTAATCAGAGTTAGTTAGAATGTGTTTACAATTACAACACCCTACAGCTTTTTTTACGATGCCTATTACACCATCCAAAAAGTATTACTATTGTGATTAAACAAATCTAAGAATAATTATGATTGCATTACCTTCTAGACCTGGTACAGCTGCAGATAAAGTAACATTTTAAAATGGACTGTAATACTGTACATTGTCAGTGCTTTGGTAATCAATAAACGCTACCCAAAACTGCATATTCTTAGTTGCCATATAGTGAATATTAATATTGGTGCATGGCATCCTGGGATAAATGTTGGCAAGATTTTGATGAAATGCGTGTGTTTTATGTTTCCTTTGTTGTTCTAGAAGCTACGACAATACAAGTTTTCAACGTGGCATAGGCACACCGTTCATCTTTATCCATGAGTGATTGACATAATTTAAATAAAATAGAAAATTAGACACACACAAAATTCCTGTGATTGTTTTGCAGTATGCTGAAACGATCACGTATTTGTGTTAACAAGCGCTCGATTGTGATAAGAATTATTCTAATGTCAGACCAACTGATTTATGTGGTTTTTTGCTTTGTTTTTTTGTGTTAACTATCAGTAAGAGTTACTGTTGGTACCATGTATTCTTTGTTGACACGATAATTTGTAAAATATTTTTGGACTATGATTGGGCATGCATTGTCATGGATACCCCAAAATTAGTTTCAACACATGTAGTGTTATATTATCCACCATAGGCACCACAGGTTATTTTGTCCTTGATTACAACTCAATTACAATACATTTCAATTGTAATGAAACCAGTGCCAGGCAGCAACAATTGCACATAACCTGCAGTGGACTTCACAAAGCAACAGATACTAACCTGCTCGTGAATGAAGATCTCGTTGGCAAGATGCACCAGTTTGTCCACATCAAACACCTGTTCCCAGCGAGTGCAACAGAGATCATGCTTAACCATAAGGATGAGAACCATCATGGCCTCGACCATGAGTTGGCGGTACTCAGGCTGAGGGATGCGGTTCAGCATCATCTCCACCTGCAGGCCAAACTTCAGCTCTCCCTGAGTCATCTGGCGGTGAAACCACAAACATAGTCTCATATATCCTAGTCGGTGGTGCAGGGTTGGATTGGAGGTTTAGAGCCAGGTTTAAACCTGGTTTAAATCATCACATCCAAAACAGGTTGTGGGTGCCTCCCGGGGGGGGGCTATTCAATATGTTGCCAGTCTACCATCTTTGAGAACTTCAAAATTGTTATTGCTCCATGATATACAGGCTGTATTCATGATATAAATTAATTCACGAACCTATTTTATTCACAGATTAATGTTAACTAAGATTACATAAATTCGCCCTAAAATGAAATCACAGCTCTTGTTCTAAATATATACCCTAAATTACCCAAACGCACTGCATGCATCAACATGCTTTGGTGCACAAAACATACCCGTAAAATGTGGAATTTGTCTCTGACACTGACAACATACTGAGTGGTTCCCCCGGGGGGGGTGCCTAAGAGGACAAAACACTGAATATGGGGGGCGAACAGGGATCCGTCATTTGAAGCCTGGGAAATATTGTGTCCATCACTTCAAAGACAAATTGTCACCTGCACAAATATATATATATATATATATATATATATATATATATATATATATATATATATATAAGTAACAGAGCCAATGATTTAATGACAAAGCTAAATTCACAAATCAACTTCAAAATCATTAGACAATCATTCCAAAACGGATTTCCAATAGAAATACTTTCAGAAACTTTTCACAGTGGCAAAATAATTCACTAGTTGTTGCTGCAAATAATAAATTATTATATATATACTCACCTCACTGGTGAGAGACTGTGGAAGGAGATGCCCGTTGATCAGTAGACCATGAAACTGAAACATATAACCAGGTTGTTTTCCATTCATATACTTTGAACGAAACACTGAATCCAATCCTACAATTCTACCACTGTGTTTGTTACATGCAAGGTTTTGTAGGATCACATAAGTTGAATTTCAGTATAATAATTACAACTGTGTGAAGAGAGATTTGGTGGGATTGGGCAGGGACTGGAGAACAAGAGAGAGGCACAGGATTGAGTGAAGACGGCTGTGAAACAGGATCGGCGACAGAAAAAGAAAAAAAAATCAAGGACCAGTATAAATGCCAGCCTCACCCCGGACGTCACGGACAAAGGGAGAGCGACAACAATTAATGAAACCAGAAGCTCTTTGTACCATAGCAACTGAATAATCATTAGAAGTTACACGATGGCATCATTGTTAATGACAAAATCTCTAGTATTTCACAATTTCAATAAAATCTGTGGAAAAATCCGGAAATCTGCCTTGCGTCAAAAGTTTGTGCTTCGACTGCTACAAGTTTGTCATCTGATTTTATACTTGTCTGATTAACGCAGGAAAAAAAATTATCCATGTTAAACAAATCTGTATAAAAATGGGTTACAGCCATAAACTTCGCAAAATATCCCCAAAACCCATATTCCATACAGGTAATCCTTCCGGGTGATTCTTCCTTGTGAGAAATCCTTCCATGCGGGCAATCCTTCACTGCGTCCAATCCTTCCATACGGCTGCTCCTTCCATGTAGGCGATCCTTCCATGTGGGTGGTTGCGTGGGCGATCCTTCCGTGTGGGCAATTATTCCGAGCGGGCGACCCTTCCGTGCGGGCGATCCTTCAGTATCCTTCCATGCAGGTAATCCTTCCATGCAGGTAATCTTCCACATAGATAATCTGTATGCTGGGGCAGGTCTGATCCACATAGTGGTCAACATCTCATGGAAAAGCAGGAAAGTGCGAATGACAAAGTAACAAACGCCCTCCTCTGGTATTCTCAATTTTTCTTAGCGTTCTTCTGTCGTTTTAATGTGTTATTTTTTAAGTGTTGCCATTTTATTTGCAGTGAACGCACATGCGAGAAAATGTGAAACAAAATGTCCTAGAATAGCGTCATGTGCACCAAATATATCGTTTTCACCATGGATTTTTTGCTTTGGAAAAAAAAATCAGACATTTCATCCAAAAAACGGGACCAAGTTAAAAAGCGGTAATGTTGACACCTGTGAGTGTGCAAGAAGACCCACCTGTTTGAGAACGTGCCAGATCTCAGAGTAGAATTCAACAGGCACACGATTGAGAGCTCCGTCTAGCCGCCGCCGTCGCAGCCACTGACCGTGCTGGTCCTTGCTTGCCAGCAGAGTACTCGAAGAAGCCTGGTCAGTCAGCTCTGTGCTCAGGGAGTCCACTCTCTGCATATGACCAGTCACATGACACATTAGTCACATGACCAAATTCAAATATTTCAGTTTCTGCAGATTATCGCTCGCACAATATAAATATTCACAACCAAATTTTTATATTTGTGTTTCTAAAGATTACCAGCCACATAATACATTAGTTATGACCAAATTGATATATTTATGCAAAGAGAATATTGATATGATCAAGCATATTCAACGATATTCAATGATATCACATGATATCACATTCAATTTTCACATAAACCTTATAATTTTATTATGTTGTACCTGTCTAAATAATTAAGTTTTAAAATGACCTCCTTTAAAAGCTATCAAAGCTAAAACAAAAGCATAAATTATATAAACATATAAAACAAAATGTGCATAGTGAATCAAATACATGATTAAAATGTTTTTAGTTAATAAGCACAAATATATTTTGCACAAAATGAAAATTACTAGTTTTGGTAATCATTCCATCTTCATTATAACTGTTCAATATATATATATATATATATATATATATATTATTATATTAATCTGCTGCTGCTGCAGTTATACACTTATAAGCTGATATGCTTACATTACACACATTACCTTTCTTGCCTTCAATAAAACGATGTACCTAGGTTGAGTTAATAAATACACAAAAGAAGAGGAATCAACAATAGACAGAAATAATGCATAATTAACTGCATTCATGCATCAGTCATTCATGCGTCAGTCATTTCAAAACATGTTGAAACACACCAAGAAATCACAATAGTTACTAATTTCAGTTGTTCAACTTCTCATGCACTAACAGAGATAGTTAGTAAAGGTGAAATCATGGTACATTTGACACAAAAGAATTGTATCAAACACATGCCATTATATGCCTAGTAGTGCAGTGCATAGACGCAAACAATTGTGGAAAATTTTTATCGTTTTATTATAAGTCGGAATACAAAACTTGTGTTTGACGAAGTGCTCCAAACCTCTCTTATGAGCTAACATGAAATACTTACATGCATTTCATTAAGCAGGTATAGCCCAGAGCCATTTAAGTCTCTTTTCATTTACAAACTGTTTCCCAGTGTCCAGTGTCCTTTCACTCTTTCTCTGACCAACATCGTCTCAATGTTGCTGGACAAATTTTAACAAACTCCTCAGTTAAAATCATTGGCCACGTCCGAGATCTTCCATCACCCAAACATGACTTCATCTAAAACTTAATCCGACACCCCTCCATCACCCGCTCAAGACTTAATCTACAATTCAATCTCAAACCCCTCCATCATCCACCCATGACTTAATCTAACACTTAATCCGACACCCCTCCATCAACCCATCAAGACTTAATCTAAAATTCAATCTCAAACCCCTCCATCATCCACCCATGACTTAATCTAACACTTAATCCGACACCCCTCCATCACCCACTCAAGACTTAATCTAAAATTCAATCTCAAATCCCTCCATCATCCACCCATGACTTAATCTAAAACTTAATCCGACACCCCTCCATCACCCGCTCAAGACTAAATCTAAAATTCAATCTCAAACCCCTCCATCATCCACCCATGACTTAATCTAACACTTAATCCGACACCCCTCCATCACCCACTCAAGACTTAATCTAAAATTCAATCTCAAACCCCTCCATCATCCACCCATGACTTCATCTAAAACTTAATCCGACACTCCTCCATCACCTGCTCAAGACTAAATCTAAAATTCAATCTCAAACCACTCCATCATCCACCCGTGACTTAATCTAAAACTTAGTCTGACACCCCTCCATCACCCACTCAAAACTTAATCTAAACTTTTATCTGAAACCCCTCCATCATCCACCCATGACTTAATCTAACACTTAATCCGGCATGCCTCCATCACCCACTCAAGACTTAATCTAAAATTCAATCTGAAACCCCTCCATCATCCACCCATGACTTAATCTAAAACTTAATCCGACACCCCTCCATCACCCACTCAAGACTTAATCTAAAATTCAATCTCAAACTGCTCTATCATCCACCCATGACTTAATCTAAAACTTAGTCTGACACCCCTCCATCACCCACTCAAAACTTAATCCAAACTTTTATCTGAAACCCCTCCATCATCCACCCATGACTTAATCTAACACTTAATCCGGCATGCCTCCATCACCCACTCAAGACTTAATCTAAAATTCAATCTGAAACCCCTCCATCATCCATCCATGACTTAATCTAAAACTTAGTCCGACACCCCTCCATCACCCACTCAAAACTTAATCTAAAATTCAATCTTAAACCCCTCCATCATCCACCCATGACTTAGTCTAATCTAAAACTTAATCCAGCACCCCTCCATCACCCACTCAAGACTTAATCTAAAATTCAATCTCAAACCCCCATCATCCACCCATGACTTAATCTAGACTTAATCCAATAACCCTCCATCATCCACCCATGACTTAATCTAAAGGCAGGTTTACAAGAGCAATGTTTGTCCAATTGGTTGGCTGACACCGTGTCACATGATATCGCTGTGCAAGAATTGGTCATGTAAACACCCTCATAATTAGTGAGGCCAATTTTTGGTAGAATTGGTGCTGGGTCTAATTTGACTGGCAGTTGGCGGCAATAATGAAGCCGTGGCCAATCGGCGACCGACAGCAGTTCACAGTGACCTTTCATCAAAGCTCAAGTCAGGGTTGGCACAAGTCAATAGGTCGCACTCACAATGTCTAAATACATTCGTCAAAATGCACACAATTATTTATTTGCGCATTGTCATGCGACACGTGTCACCCAACTAATTGGGGCAGAAGTCACTCGTATAAACTAGCACTAGAGACACCTCTCGACCACTCACCATCACTATGCGGGATGTTTCCTTGCGGGTAATTAGACAGCCTACTTCTTGAAACTGGGCTGAGCAGCCGTCTGCCCGCGGGTCAGGGGGAGAGAAGACATAGTTCAACTACAGGAGAGGTTGACTACAGTAGCAGTTAAAGCGAAACAAGTCATGGTTTTGGGGATGCGCACATAAGAGTTAATAAAAACAAATAATTTACAACTAGAATATCACACTAGTGGTTTTCTCAGAATTTTTTCTAAAAGTATGAAATTGTGATCAACTCTCCGTTTAACTGGGGGCTCACACGTTAACCAGAGCAATAGATAAGCGCCTGCGCAGTTCTCAGAAATCGGTATGATATTCTTAACTGCAGTTGCAAATGGTTGTTTTAGTAACTCTTATAAGTGCATAGGTCACGACTTTTGTTTCCCTTTAGCTACACAGGTTGGCTGAGAGGGCAATAACAACATTCCAAATAATACCCAGTGGTGACGAAAACTTAATTATTTGGCCATTTTGAGCTGCTCTCAAGTACCACACAGGAGAGACAGGTTTCTAAGCAGATGGCAGTCTTGTGCTTCAACCAAGAAGAAAGAACACTATATATAGAAACTGATGCAGGACAACAATTGTTCTCTACAGCCGGGGTGTGTGCGGCTTTGAGCTGATAAGATTTATGAATTTTTTTATCTTCATAAGAATAATACTTTTAAAATGTCACACCTTTATCCATGACAAATTCAATACAAAATAAAAATGAAATTTGATTTAAACACTATTTATTGATTAAAGAAGCATATCGATCAGTGATATGCAGTCCATTGCATCTTTGTAGAATCAATGCCTAGGCCTAGTTTGTTGAAATCAAATGTAAGACCTTTTTACAATACAAGACAAAAACATATTATGCCAATATTTTTGGGAACCTTTTTTGAAAATTCCCATTTTTAAGAAATGTTCAAGGCCTTGAAAATGCATAATTCAATGAAAGAATTTTTTAAACTCTGCACACACCCCGATAGAATTAGGAAGAGCGTTACACAATAAGATGATGCTATATAGACACATGCAATCAATGACGGTAGTACCAAAGATGTTTCATGTGGCATTATCCCCTGAAACACAGCAAAGGTGCTTTGTTGACATTTGACACACTACAGCACAGACAGCAGACAAAGCCATCAGCAACTTGACAAGAGTGTTTTCCAATGAAGCTGGATGCACACTGCAGAATCACATTTTTAAACAATGAATTTGAAATTCTTTTAAACCCAAACTGTATTTAATAATAATAACACTGCCAACTATTGACCACTGAAAATGTTATAAATGTGGCAAATTATAGTTTCACTGAAAGTTTTATAAATGTGGTAAATTCAACATTTCTACTGAAAATGTCATAATTGTGGCCAATTCAACAGTTCCACTATAATGTTATAAATGTGGCCAATTCTACAGTTTCATTGACTTTTTGTAATGTGGTTAATTTTGCAGTTCTACCTACTGAAAATTTCATAAATGTGACCAATTCTACAGTTCCACTAAAAATGTCATAAATGTGGCAAATTTTACAGTTCCACAGAAAATGTAATAAATGTGACAAATTCTACAGTTCCAATGAAAATGTTATCAATGTGGCCAATTCAATTCAGTGATTTTTTTATAAACAAGGACAATTCTGCAGTTCAACTAATTTTTTTTATAAATGTGGCCTATTCAACAGTTCTACTAAAAAATTTTTAAATGTGGTCAATTCTACAGTTCTGTAATTTTAAATGCACTGAAGTTGTATCTGTATCATTAAATTCATAAAAAATCTGTACAAAAAATGCTATGTCTGTAAGGTCGACAGTAATTGTCAAAGGTCAACAAAAGTAGCAAAAATGGTCAGTAGCATCAAGCGTGAATCCTATAGGGTGGCAAGCAAGGATCAGGGTGTCAAGGACGCAGCCTACAGGGTTATGTACAAAACAGACACCTTGATATCATGACGGAAACGCTCATATTGAGCACTTCTTCGGGGGATCTTGGATGACAACTCAAGTGGCTGAATGCATAACGGATGATCACCTTCGGCTGAATGTGAACTGCTGATACTGTCACCTGGTGGACAACAAAGGTATTAAAAACAGTTCATGTAATATTGGAACAACTGCAATTCTTGCATCATGCTCTTGTATGCTACCATTCTGCACATCCACAGAGAAATAAAAGCGACAAGTTGAGCCGTTCTTTCAACAAGTCACTGAGCTGCAAGATGGCACCACTGATGTCACATGACAATAGATAAATTAATTAACAGGTAACTTAACATCAATATAACTGCTTAACTAATATATTTTTCGTGTTGTTGAATTATGGATGCTTTTAGATACCTACAACGGCAAAATGCACCATCATTATGAGCGACTATTCACACTAACACAGTATTTATACATACATATGTGACACTTAATATACAATCCTCTACTTAAAGGAAAAATGTCTTTTCCATTACTTATTTAATTTTTTACCAACCATAAGTTGCAGAATTCATGATTTCATGACCTACAACTAAATGCTCATTGTCACACATACAAATAGTTATGTGCTTTCTCTGTCTCTGCATTGTGCTCTACAACTACAAGATATTGGTAGTTTAGAGACTGTATCAGTTGTAATGTATTGTAAGAATAATGTACAGTACTCACCTGACGAGACGCCAAACTCTTTCCCACTGAGGATGTGATGAAGCAATGTCTTCATCTCAAAGGGACTCAGATTCAGCAGCTGGTCAGATGCCTCCTCCCCTGAGGTCAAACGACACAACAATTGACCAAAACTATTTTTGACATTGATAGTTATAAAGAAATTCACCAAACCAGTGATTCTAATCTGAATCTTTAATACATTTTCCCAGTCAATTTGACCTTTTTTTATGTAAAGTTTCAACAAGTTTCAGTCTTTTTCAGATTGGCTACCTCTAGATGTCAGCACCAGTAACATCACCTATATACAATGACCACTGTGTCACCATCTAGCAGAATACAGTCTGATGAAGACTAAACATTACAAAGAAAAAGGTAAAATTCAATGTGAAAAATTATAAAAAGATCTATAAATATTGTTGACATTGTCCATTGATGTTTTGAGGTGGCTCCTTATATATAAACAATTTCAAACACCTCCAAATGTGCAACTGTGATGAACCAAGATGACATCGACTGGGGCCAAGGTTGGGTGCAAAGGGCAGACCAAAGAGGGGAAGCTTAGTCACCGATCAGTCTACCATGCTGCCATGTAGCAGCGCAATAGAAAAATACGGAAAATAAAAAAAAAATTAAGCCAAAGCAGGGTCCATGGCCCAGTGCCCCCCAATATGCCACTAGGTTCAATAACAAGGCTCAATTATAATTACAGCACTTCGAAAAATAACTACACTTCAAAAAATCAATTACAGTTGATTAAAATTAATTACAAATTACACAATTACAATTGTAATTAATTACACAATTACAAATGAACTGAACCGTGACTGGGGGCATACCTGTGCAGTGTAATGTCCGGGCGAGCTCTGTAGCCATCACTTGTATGATGAGACCCACTCGCAGTCTCAACATTTCTTTGAATAGCTTCGGCTCAGTGCGGATGAACATGGCCAAGTAGATCATCAGTTCCTGCATGGACATAACAACATGGCCAAGTAGATCATCAGTTCCTGCATGGACATAACAACATGGCCAAGTAGATCATCAGTTCCTGCATGGACATAACAACATGGCCAAGTAGATCATCAGTTCCTGCATGGACATAACAACATGGCCAAGTAGATAATCAGATCCTGCATGGACATAACAACATGGCCAAGTAGATAATCAGTTCCTACATGGACATAACAACATGGCCAAGTAGATATTCAGATCCTGCATGGACACAACATGGCCAAGTAGATCATCAGTTCCTGCATGGACATAACAACATGGCCAAGTAGATCATCAGTTCTTACATAAACATAACAACATGGCCAAGTAGATCATCAGTTCCTGCATGAACATAACAACATGGTCAAGTAGATAATCAGTTCCTGCATGGACATAACAACATGGCCAAGTAGATCATCAGTTCCTGCATGGACATAACAACATGGCCACGTAGATCATCAGTACCTGCATGGACATTACAACATATCCAAGTAGATCATCAGTTCCTGCATGGACATAACAACATGGCCAAGTTGATCATCAGTTCTTGCATAGACATAACAACATGCCCAAGTAGATCATCAGTTCCTGCATGGACATAACAACATGGTCAAGTAGATAATCAGTTCCTGCATGGACATAACAACATGGCCAAGTAGATCATCAGTTCCTGCATGGACATAACAACATGGTCAAGTAGATAATCAGTTCCTGCATGGACATAACAACATGGCCAAGAAGATCATCAGTTCCTGCATGGACATAACAACATGGCCAAGTAGATCATCAGTTCCTGCATGGACATAACAACATGGCCAAGTAGATCATCAGTTCCTGCATGGACATAACAACATGGCCAAGTAGATCATCAGTTCCTGCATGGACATAACAACATGGTCAAGTAGATAATCAGTTCCTGCATGGACATAACAACATGGCCAAGAAGATCATCAGTTCCTGCATGGACATAACAACACGGCCAAGTAGATCATCAGTTCCTGCATGGACATAACAACATGGCCAAGTAGATCATCAGTTCCTGCATGGACATAACAACATGGCCAAGTAGATAATCAGATCCTGCATGGACATAACAACATGGCCAAGTAGATAATCAGTTCCTGCATGGACATAACAACATGGCCAAGTAGATATTCAGATCCTGCATGGACACAACATGGCCAAGTAGATCATCAGTTCCTGCATGGACATAACAACATGGCCAAGTAGATCATCAGTTCTTACATAAACATAACAACATGGCCAAGTAGATCATCAGTTCCTGCATGGACATAACAACATGGTCAAGTAGATAATCAGTTCCTGCATGGACATAACAACATGGCCAAGTAGATCATCAGTTCCTGCATGGACATAACAACATGGCCACGTAGATCATCAGTACCTGCATGGACATTACAACATATCCAAGTAGATCATCAGTTCCTGCATGGACATAACAACATGGCCAAGTTGATCATCAGTTCTTGCATAGACATAACAACATGCCCAAGTAGATCATCAGTTCCTGCATGGACATAACAACATGGTCAAGTAGATAATCAGTTCCTGCATGGACATAACAACATGGCCAAGTAGATCATCAGTTCCTGCATGGACATAACAACATGGTCAAGTAGATAATCAGTTCCTGCATGGACAAAACAACATGGCCAAGAAGATCATCAGTTCCTGCATGGACCTAACAACATGGCCAAGTAGATCATCAGTTCCTGCATAGACATAACAACATGGCCAAGTAGATCATCAGTTCCTGCATGGACATAACAACATGGCCACATAGATCATCAGTTCCTGCATGGACATAACAATATGGCCAAGTGGATCATCAGTTCCTCCATGGACAAAACAACATGACCAAGTGGCCAATCAGTTCCTACATAGACAAAACAACATTGCCAAGTAGGTCTTCAGCTCCAGCGTGGACAAAACAACATGGCCAAGTAGATAATCAGTTCCTGCATAGACAAAACAACATTGCCAAGTAGGTCTTCAGCTCCAGCGTGGACAAAACAACATGGCCAAGTAGATAATCAGTTCCTGCATAGACAAAACAACATGGCCAAGTAGATCATCAGTTCCTGCATAGACAAAACAACATGGCCAAGTAGATCATCAGTTCCTCCATGGACAAAACAACATGGCCAAGTAGATCACCAGTTCCTGCATGGACAAAACAACATGGCCAAGTAGATCATCAGTTACTGCATGGACAAAACAACATGGCCAAGTAGATCACCAGTTACTGCATGGACAAAACAACATGGCCAAGCGGATCATCAGTTCCTGCATGCATAAAACAACATGGCCATGTAGTCAATCAGTTCCTGCATAGACAAAACAACATGGCCAAGTATGTCTTCTGCTCCAGCGTGGACAAAACAACATGGCCAAGTAGATATCAGCTCCTGCATGGACAAAACAACATGGCCAGGTGGCCAATCAGTTCCTGCATAGACAAAACAACATGGCCAAGTAGATCATCAGTTCCTGCACGGACAAAACAACATGGCCAAGTAGATCATCAGTTCCTGCATGGACAAAACAAAATGGCCAAGTAGATCATCAGTTCCTGCATGGACAAAACAAAATGGCCAAGTAGATCATCAGTTCCTGCATGGACATAACAACATGGCCAAGTAGATCATCAGTTCCTGCATGGACATAACAACATGGCCAAGTAGATCATCAGTTCCTGCATGGACAAAACAAAATGGCCAAGTAAATCATCAGTTCCTGCATGGACAAGACACCATACATAATAATAATCATACATAATAATTTATTTCCCTTTGCAATCATAAGACTGAATAAAAATACAATAAATATAATAAATATTAGAAATTATATGCATTAATTTTCCAAATCAGGAGATCTAGAACGCAATGTAAGACAGGAAAATATGGAGGGCCATTATGATTTAAGGAACCCACTCGACATAGGCAAGCAAGCAAGCAAACAATTTAAGCCATATCACCGTAGTAGTTGTGTAAATTCTGTGAATGTTTTACCCTGCGTGCGAGGTCTTTACCTGAGTGAGCATCGCTGTACTGCTGTCTTCCCCACACGCCTCGTCAATGATAGCAGCAAGCTCATCCGGTGGCAGCGGTCTACAAGCACACATTTTCATACAGAGGCCATATCCTATATTTATATGGGTTAGATTCAACTTTACAGAAAATTGCTAGGCCTATCTCATATGAAACCTAGTGGGTTTCATTTGATGCAGGTATATTTTGTAGGATGAAAGATGGTGACATTCGATTGATTGGAACCGGAATGAACCAGAATAAACAATTACTGCCAATCAGTGCCTCTACAGTGACAGAACCTAGACATGACTATGAAACAGACTGCATATGTACGTGTGTACTATTCTACAAAGATGTACAAACATCAGCAGAAATTGAAGCCATTCCTCGTTACCTCGTGATTATCTTTTCCCGTGGTTCAGGGGGCAAGCCAACCGCAAGCTGCTTTTGTCGAACGAGGATGTCTGTTTGGGCCTTTGCGAGGTCCTCCACCTGTCAATCAAACCAACACAAATACATATTTAACATGATTTAAAACTACCTCCACAATAACATTTTCTGCTCATTTCACTTAAGAATAATTCTGTGAAAAATCAAACCCTTCTAGTATTGACTAAGACATGCTAACTCGTTTGTACAAATTTGTTATTTGGTTTTGGTGAAATCATCGGACAAACCATGAAATTATTTTTGACAATAAAAGTTGCTCCGCCTCTATATATAGTATGCCACAAAGCTATTCACACTTTTGCATGTTACCTGACCAAGGTCAATTATTTCAATGGTTTTAAAAAGCATTGCCTATTTTACTAAATCATCATTTCATCTGGAGACACCTTGATAGACATTTATCCTTTAATGAAATCTGTATTGCTCTGTCATTTCTCCACATGAAAGATGTACACCACTCAGCAAGCCAAGCTTTGTGACCTCATTGTTTGACCCAATGACCTACTGACCCAATCGTTTGACACGCTGACCTACTTGTTTGTGCAGCATGCCTGCGATGTGTCGAACAAGCCACCATTGCTTCGCATGGCCAGCTTTGTCGTACAGTTCAACGAGCAGATCATTGACACTACATTTCGCATCCGGCTCTATGTCTGTCTCCCACGCGCCGCCTCTGAGAGAAAGAGGGAGATATTTATTAAGAATGAACATAAGAGTACAGTTATGATACATGACAACTGTGAATAAAATGTTGACTGATCCATGGGGACCTGCAGTTGTTGAACTGATTAAAATATTTTATCGTGGCAACAAATGTTTCATAATGTGTGTTGATCTCTGATGCAACGTCACGCAGAGTCGGCTATGAACGCTGGTCTTACTTGGTGGTGTACAGGTAGTGTATGACGTCTTTCTTACTTGGTAATGTACAAGTAGTGTATGACGTCATATTACTTGGTGATGTACATGTAGTGTATGACGTCATACTTACTTGGTAGTGTACAGGTAGTGTATGATGTCCTACTTACTTGGTGGTGAACAGGTAGTGTATGATGTCCTACTTACTTGGTTGTGTACAGGTAGTGTATGACGTCCTACTTACTTGGTTGTGTACATGTAGTGTATGCCATCCTACTTACTTGGTTGTGTACAGGTAGTGTATGCCATCCTACTTACTTGGTTGTGTACAGGTAGTGTATGACGTCCTACTTACTTGGTGGTGTACATGTAGTGTATGACATCATACTTACTTGGTGATGTACAGGTAGTGTATGATGTCCTTCTTACTTGGTGATGTACAGGTAGTGTATGGCGTCCTACTTATTTGGTGATATACAGGTAGTGTATGACATCCTACTTACTTTGTGATGTACAGGTAGTGTATGACGTCCTACTTACTTGGTAATGTACAGGTAGTGCATGACATACTTACTTGGTGGTATACAGGTAGTGTATGACGTCCTAGTTACTTGGTGATGTACACGTAATGTACAACATCCTACTTACTTGGTGATGTACAGGTAGTGTATGACGTCCTACTTACTTGGTGATGTACAGGTAGTGTATGACGTCCAACTTACTTGGTGATGTACAGGTAGTGTACAACATCCTACTTACTTGGTGATCTACAGGTAGTGCATGACATACTTACTTGGTGGTGTACATGTAGTGTATGACATCATACTTACTTGGTGATGTACAGGTAGTGTATGATGTCCTTCTTACTTGATGATTACAGGTAGTGTATGACGTCCTACTTACTTTGTGATGTACAGGTAGTGTATGACGTCCTACTTACTTGGTGATGTACAGGTAGTGCATGACATACTTATTTGGTGGTATACAGGTAGTGTATGATGTCCTAGTTACTTGGTGATGTACACGTAATGTACAACATCCTACTTACTTGGTGATGTACAGGTAGTGTATGACGTCCTACTTACTTGGTGATGTACAGGTAGTGTATGACGTCCAACTTACTTGGTGATGTACAGGTAGTGTACAACATCCTACTTACTTGGTGATGTACAGGTAGTGTACAACGTCCTACTTACTTGGCGATGTACAGTTAGTATATGACGTCCAACTTACTTGGTGATGTATAGGTAGTGTACAACGTCCTAATTACTTGGTGATGTACAGGTAGTGTACCATGTCCTACTTACTTGGTGATGTACAGGTAGTGTACAACGTCCTACTTGGTGGTGTACAGGTAGCGTGCGTGACGTCCTACTTACTTGGTGATGTACAGGTAGTGTATGATGTCGGCTTGTTCGTTGAGGGCGTCGGCCTCTTTCAGAAGTTCGATCAACTCAGTCTCGTTGAAACCCTCGAAGCGTTTGTCATGATATGCCTGGATATTAATGTCCGACAGCGTGTCCATCTTGAGGTGGGCGTGGTCGAGCTTTGATGTAGGTACAGAGAAGAACTCGCAGTTGGTGCCAGACGGACTCGTGGGTGATGACTCATAGATAGATGTGCGAGAAGAGTCTGTGAGGAAACTGGGGAATTAATGGAATTATAAATCCCACATATTGCTTTTCATTATATGATTAAACCTGTTCAAAACAGGATAGAATTGTTGATTTCTTATAACGTTCAATCTGATAAAAGCTCTAAATCTGATAAAAGCTCTTTTATTAACCACACATATTGTTGTTCATTCAGAGATTAACGTTGCTATTCTACGCTTGTTTCGAATGGAATTGTTTCAACAGATTTATTCTCAGACTAGTTGAAATAGTATTATTAGTATTTCAGATGAATAAAACATTGTGTTTTAGATTTCTTTAGCAATGTTTCATGATCTTAGGAACATAATAATAACAAACAGACTATAAAATGCCAATGTATTGTATCTTTAGAAACACACCCAAGAACAAACTACAACCACAATCGATAAATAAATTCTGGAACAGAAAATAGTGCTAATATTTGTAAGATTATTAATAACATTTATGTAGTCACCCTACTGCATGCAGTGCAGTGACAACAACCAGGCAGTATGCTCCACCTGCATAGCAAGTACATTTATCTTGGCGAGAAGTTCTTCAAGTAGCCAAATCAACATAGCCAGACAACATGAACCAGTTTCTGTAGAAACCACTTAAGCAATGGGCTGATATGTAGCCAGCAGCAAGCAGTCAGTGCAGTCACATACTTATAAGCACATGAAGCAAGCACATTGAAACACTGACAGCCCAACCATCATGCATGGTCTCTCAGCACATATGGCTGCTTTGACCACAATAATATCTTGATGATCTGTCTAGAAGGTGGTCTGTCGAGGGGGTGGTCTGTCTATATGGTCTCACCCTTGAGGGTGGTCTGCCTAGACAGAAGGTCTCACTCTTGAGGGTGGTCTGCCTAAACCAGCAGTTCCCAACGTTTTTCTCCCAGTGTGCCACCTGTGTCCTGAAATGATCGGCCAGGTAACCTATCATAGTAACGTAGAATTATAGACAAAACAACATTCACTGAGTTCAATGGTACACATTTTATTAATGAGGTTAACAAAACTGTATCCTGAATGGAGGTAGGATAAGAAACCGGAGATATATAAATGGAGACATCAACGATGCCGTCACAGGCACATCAGCCACATATGTAAATGGATACATCAACAATGCCGTCACAGGCACATCAGCCACGTATGGATGTAATTTGCTCATCTTAGAACTTTGTCAGGGGAAGAGCTTCAAATGCATCATGTGTGGTGGAGTTGTTCACGAACTCCAAACAGTCCTCCTGCAGAGAGATCGCACGTCCACACTGAACGGTTGAAATTTTAATCTAGTGCATTCAGATCCAGCAAGTATGTCTGAAACTCCTTCTGCGTGGAAGGCAGGTGTGCCTGCACAAGACGCCTCATGTTTCCATGTCCCGTGTCTTCATCCTGAAACTCCTTCTGCGTGGAAGGCAGGTGTGCCTGCACAAGATGCCTCATGTTTCCATGTCCCGTGTCTTCATCCTGAAACTCCTTCTGCGTGGAAGGCAGGTGTGCCTCCACAAGACGCCTCATGTTTCCATGTCACATTTCTTCATCCTGAAACGCTGCGCTTAGGTGTTCAAACATATTGAAGTTTCAGTCCTTGATTTTGCCATACCACCAGCTTCATGATGAATGCTTGTACGTTTTCCATGAAACCAATCATTGTGGTGAACCGGCCTTGGAGACACTTGTTAAGTGAGTTCACGTGAAAACGTTGTTCAAGCACGCCAGCTTCAAGAGCCACCATTGTCCAAGAGTTTCTCTATGAATTTTCGAGAATGCTCCTTGCCGATGTTCCCCGAGAGAGACAACAGACCTCAGTGTGGAAGAGCAGCGCTTTTTGGTCTTTATCATACTAATGGTACAAGAAACGGAAGAGCCGTATATTGAGGGTGCTGGACTTGGCATTTACTATTAGGCACTAACCGTTGCAATGAGACGAAGTCATCGTAACTTACAAATGATAGCACTGAATGTTTGTTTGAAAAGAATGTTTTCCGTATACCCCACATAACCATGGGAAAACTTCTGGTGGTCTTTCTATACAGATGGTATCTCTCTAGACAGATGGTCTTTCCAAACAGGCGGTCAGTCTAGAGGATGGACAGGTGAACTTTAATCAAAGAAACAATGGTGGATGTAAATCTGGAAATCCACTCCACAGGGAAGCTAAGAGCACCCCTTCCCCATCGCATGAAGCCAGTATGAAAATACAAACTTCCTTAAGATACTGCCTAAAACAGTCAAACAAGAGTTCCTGTTTTCAGCTTACATCTGTGCCACAGACACATTTCACAGGCATTTCACAATAATCAAGCTGCTATACTGAAGCACAAATTCGGCCATTCAGTGCAACCAGTAACCACAAGCAACTGACACAATCATAATTAACCTGCACAACCACAACATGCACAGCCACAACTAATTAAGCATGCTGTGTAACCATACCTACCTTGCACAAAAGAAGGTTCTCTTTGCAACCATAATTCTCCTGTGCAACCTTAATTATCTGAACCACAAGCAAGCGGCACAACCATAGTTCTCCAGCACAACTAAAAGCAACTTCTGCAACCATAACTATCCTGTGCAACCAAATTATCCTGCAAATGTAAGTTGCACAGCCATAGCTATCCACCACCACCACAGTTGCCCTATGCAACTACAACCAACCTGTGTTATTTGTCATTGAGGATTATTAAACCATGTTATATGAATAATTAATACCTTTTACAGGTAAAAAGTGGAAGCAGGCTACGGCAAACCAGACCTATAGCATGACGTTAGATGTTTAGCTGCGAGGATTCCATGCGTTCTAGGGTTGGGAACGAAGGAGGACGGACAGAGCCCTACACCAACCTACCTGCAAGATGTGGGGTGAGAAATTGGGTTCCTGGTGAAATGGGTGAAACTGGAGACACTCGTCCAACTTCTAACAAATAAATGGTCACAACGGAAATGTTTGAAGGACAACTTATTGTCAATGACGTCTGAGAAGATTTATCCATCAGCACAAGTCATGGCAATAATTTACCTTTTAATAAGAAGCAGTAGAAATATTGTTGATTATTATTTAGTATTTAGCTACCCAGTATATCAGAATTCTGACACAGATTTAGACTTCTGACAATGTGAAGTTAGATATACATGACATATTGTTATGTTCCATTTCGAGTGCGCCATGTTTATAGACCAAACTATCATTCAACACCGCATCACTATCAGTTGTAATGCTGCGTCCCAATAAATGCCAATGTCTCACTGCTTTCTAAACCAACTTGCATACTTTAGAAAACAAGCTGAGTATATTTCACCGAATAAAACATATAGACTGTCATGGGCTAACATTTTGGTTTCTGCATGAGTAAAATATATTGTTGCGCTTAGTGAAATTAAATCCCAAAAGAGAATTATGTTTTATATTTAATATATTTCCCTGTATACTTCTTGATTCTCCTTTTTTTGAGTAACACACCTTAAGTATCCTAACAATTATCATCAATGCAGAAGATATAGTAAAAATTTTCAGGATAGTTTGTTTTCATGTTGAAATGGTTATTTTGACATATCCAAACTTGCTTTATCTTTGTAGAAATTGTCGTTTTATCAAGGCGACTCCATCAGCACTAATGACATTGGATTAAGTCATTGTACACGTGAGGAAGTTCGTAATTACCCTTATCCATATGACCTCTTTCACAAGTCTTCTCCTTCTGCGTGACTCCCTGTCTACTACTTTTACTCCCTCCCAGTCTATCAGATGGTTTTCGGTGGTTATGTAATCGGTGAAGGCGGACTTGATGGTGGCGGACTACAACTGCTTCTTTTCGCTCCTCGTGTATTGTTCTTTTGGTGCATTCTCTACATTTTTCTTGTGTTTATTTAGTCTGGTCTTAAACAATCTCCCTGTCTTTCCTATGTAGGCTGCGCCACAATTTTTACAACATTTGGATATGTCAAAATAATCAGTTCAAAACAATGCAGAAAATGGCATTATATGAGCCAACAACAACCCTATGTCAACTTAAATCAGGACACATGGTTTGATCATTCATCAAAAAACACTGATTTTGGTTTACTTTTAAAAGGTTTTTATAAAGTGAATACAAAAAGTGAATATAAAATCAGAGCATACACATATAAATGCCTTATATTCTTCAGTGCAACATACGCCGGTAGCAACTGACACGAGACAATGACAGATCAGAAGCAGTGCTTTTGAAGTGTGCTGGTGGTAAAAAATACTTACTGCATTTGACCTATTAAGCATACATGTTCTAATTAGCATACACCTCCTTTTTTAATCAGTAGGATCCATAATTATTGTAAAAAAGATGCTCTCCAATCTCACTAGCCATCTGGACATTTCATAAACTGTCTTCTGTAAGGTCACAACAAAACTAGGAAAGTGTGAATTTCTCTTAACATATACAGTGCATCACATTTTAAAGCAAAAATGTTTCTAAACAGGGAAATTTTGTCCTTTCTGTTTTCTGCATTAATGCTTCAAAAAACTAATGGTCGTCATGCTTGTACGTGAAATATATTCTGTGTGCACGTGTACATGTGCATGTTGTGTGTGCGTTTGTGTGTGCCTGTGTCTCTGCATGTGCGTTTGTATATGAACATTATTTTTTTTAGTACAAACATCTGAACAGAGAAATCTCACCCTTTACAAACATTTTTATTTTGTCTTCCTATGCCACACACATTGCTTGAAGCGAGTGCAATGCAAAGCATATAGTGTGCCTGCTTAGATGCATGCATACACGTGCACACGTTATGACACACGAGTGACAGGAACAAGTCACTCACCTCCTCCATAAGAACTACTTCCTGAGGATCCTAGGACGTGGACAAATGTTTCATAAGACACACCATTCTCTCTGCTAAACGACAGTTTACATGAGCGATTTCTGTTCACTTTGTCAGCCAACACTGTGTCATGTTTTTGCCCAGCAAAAATCGGTCATGTAACCCACGCAAATCCAATTAGTGAGGTCAATTTTTGTTGCGCGTTATCGTGTGACATGGTGTTGACCAACAAATCGTGGCAAAAATCATTTGTGTTTACCAGCCTTTAAACTGCTTCAGTGTGTATGTACTTAATATATATTTTGTCACTGGATATCATGCATAGCAGCTGCATTTTAGAGTTTATCAAGATTTAACAAGATTGCCATAAAAAAACAAAGTTTGACTACCTGTAATCTAAGCAATAGTGACTTATAATGTTATATGAATACAATCTGAGTGATAACGATAATGTCACACTGATTGAGACACATATGGTATGAAAAAAGTAATAGAGTGCTACTTGGTATATGCTCAGGAATCAGTTGTGTTAGCCAATTCCAGTCATTTTAGATTGGCGACTGACCAGCTGCTGAGCAGACAGACAAATACATGTATATATAGAAAAATAGAAATGTTTATAAAAAACAGACACCATGTAAATATAAAAAACAGACAATTATATGTAAATATATATATTTTTTAAATGGATAAATATATGTAAATATTTAAAGTAACAGAAAACTATCTATGGAATGTTAAGAAATGACTAAGGCAGAGGTTCAATTAGTGGCAATATGCACAGGTCCAGAAAATTATGAATCTAAACAACATCAAGTCGTAGAAATGTTGCACTTAAGTCAAGCTGCAAGTCAAGACAATTTTCAATGAAATAAGAGTTAGTTTAATATATAAAATTGAGATAGCAGCAAAAAGCAACAGGTTTTAGGATCTGGGGATACAGCGTAGCACATAGAATAGGTTTCAGTGTTATAACTGTACCATGCTACAAGTTTATCTATCTAAGGAGTAGGCTTACATAAGCAGCAGATTTTAGGATCTGGGGATATAGCGTAGCACATAGAATGGGTTTCAGTGTTATAACTGTACTATGCTACAAGTTTATCTATCTAAGGAGTAGGCTTACATAAGCAACAGATTTTAGGATCTGGGGATATAGCGTAGCACATAGAATGGGTTTCAGTGTTATAACTGTACCATGCTACAAGTTTATCTATCTAAGGAGTAGGCTTACATAAGCAGCAGATTTTAGGATCTGGGGATATAGCGTAGCACACAGAATGGGTTTCAGTGTTATAACTGTACCATGCTACAAGTTTAACCATCTAAGGAATAGGTTTACATAAGTACTTTTGTTATGACTATTACATGGGTCATTCCATGTAAAATGGTCAAAAAGTTGATGTCTCAGAATTTGTTTAAATTCTAACCAATGGATAAGTAGCTATATCTAACCAATGAATAAGTAGCTATATCTAAGTAGCTATATCTAAGCACTTCTACAAAAAACAAAGGGACAAACACCCAAAAATACACCCATTATTTTGATCTGTTTTCAGGTGCTTATAACTTGAGAAATTTACAAGCTACATATATGAAATTTACTGAATATGTAGACATACTGGTGTAGATCATCTAAGCAAAATTCAAGAATGATAGGACAAAAGACAATGGGTATACCGGGTGCTCGGAAGAGGAACATTAACATTTCTGAGAAGGATTTCTGTAGTCTGTATTCCATTGTTGTGTTACAGTACAATGTCCAAATTGCCACCATATATTGTCAGAGATAGTGACAATAACCTATTAGTTTAGGCTTCTTGTTGCTATACTTTCAGAATAATGCAGCCTTAAACTTTTAACTTTTTATATATTTTACAAATTTCAGCACCCAAAATGAGAATGTGGGACCAGTCGTGCGACCACCATTCATGTTTTAACTGTGCATAGTCCTTCATTAGGTAAACAACATGTTAGAATTTCAGAATGGTGTTCTGCCACATTTATTTTGGATATCTTTGGTCAATTTGAGAAAACGCCATTGGGCAGAACAGTAACTTTCAGCTGCAATATAAATTAAATGAGACAGAACACCATCTTGAAATGTAATTATGTTGTTTACCTAATAAAAGACTAGTTAAAAAATGGTGGTTAAAGTTAAAGCTGAATTATTCTGAATGTATAGCAACTAGAAGCCTACTGAACTAATAGGTTATTGCCTGGACACGGTACTGTAACACAACGATGAAATACAGACTACTGAAATCCTTCTCAGAAACTTTAATGTTCTTTCCCACTTTTGCACAATTTGCATGTAAATGCTTAGTTCTACACCCCCAGAGGCACCAGGGTGATGTTCTACAAGCAGCTATCAAATTCAAAACTGGTGCAGACCATTGGGACTGAAGTAGATCATGTGACCGGGGTAGAGGGTAAGGCCAGCATGCAAATAATTCAGAATCTACCTGTGGATGGGTTTCGGCCTGATGAGGGTAAATTCAGTCCTGTAATTTACAACACAGATTGTATGGGCAATAGTCGGTGAGTTGTTCAATAATAAATATATAATAATCTACATAAAATGCACATAATTATGTTTATGATCCAAATATAAAAAGTAAATAAATAAATTAAAATACAGTGTACTTGATGACACAAATTAAAATAATATAATATTATAACTATGTTGAACATTGCTCAAATAAAGAAAGTGTTAAAATAAGAAATTGTAAAAGTATCATAGCAACCTATTACAGTGTCACTGGTCAATTACATGAAACTAAAACTGTAGTCAGCCTGGGACACTGAATAATTATGTAATAAGCACACAATTCATGTATCATGTGGCACACACACAGAGCACTGGAGCTGGTCAATGTATGCACAGCACGTTTATAATCTTGCTTCGTATCAAGAAGGTTGAAACCATTTCAAACTCACAAACATAACTCTGACAGATTTCTGTTATTTATCTATCTATCGCAAATGTTTCGCAACATTAAAAGTTAGCTATTTGGCCTTGAGCCTGGACGTTAAAGCTGACCAGTTGGTACCATAAGGATGAAATAAACCTAACAATGCTCTTTGATTAACTACATGTCTGTAGAGCATGGAATAATATGATGGATCTCTGTAGGGGGTAGCTTAAGGTAAGTAATCAAACCATGTTGTAAGTGACCCCTAGGTCAAAATGTGGGCCTCTATTTTGACAGTACAGCGTAATCATAATATATTTTTAATATGTACATGGCCACATTCGAAATTGAAAACCTTTATTGTCCATTAAATGTCATAAAATGGAAGTGTTCCTTTGGGCTCACACTGTTAAGGTATAAACAATCGCTCGCACGCATGCACGCACACACACACAGCACACACACACAGCGCACACACTTACTTGGACATGACATACAACAGCAAGTTCACATGCTAGAAGTCAATATGCTTATGGCTGACGGAACAAAAGATCTCTTGTAACAGTTTTTGTGTGCCAGGGGCATTCTGAGTCGTCGACTAGACGGGAGAGGTTCAAAAGCAGAATTGAGTGGATGAATGGAATCACGGTGAATTTGAACATCTTTCCTTCTCAAAGCTGATAAAGATCACACAGCTGCAGTTGTTTGAGACCAACAATTTTGCCTGCCTGGTTGACCACCCGAGTCAGCTTTGCTTTGTTCTTGACAGACAAATTGCCCTACCATGACACTAGGGTAAAAGAAAGCATACTTTCAATTAACGATCTGCACACCAACTGCAGAACCTCTGCACTGACACTAAAACTCGATAATTTCCGGAGCAAAAACAGACGTTGTTGTGTTTTTTTGTATATGTGATCTACATTGTTAGTGAAGGTAAGGTTTTCATCAACAACAGTACCAAGATACTTGAAAGTGGATACTGTTTCCACAGTCTGCCCTTTGAGCATCAGTGGTTGAGAAAGAGGATGCGATGCATCCTTGACTCGACCACATCCAAAGCACATCTCCTGTGTCTTCTGGGTATTGAGCTCAAGAAAACTGTTGTCGAACCATGATACAAGCATGCCAACATACTGGCAGTACTGTGAAAGCGAATATTCATCTTTAAGACACGCAGTAAGTGCCATGTCATCAGCCTACTTAAAGTAAGTACGTGTGTAGAAGTGGCAGAGAAACCCCTATTTTCACACACATAAGTAGCAACAAGTGAAATTGTGGGCCTGCGAGGAAGTGGTTAAGCAAGTGTCCAAAAACAATGCCAGCAGTAACTTTGGGTCAAAGGTGAAGTTCCAAGTGGTTATATGGCTTATTGTTTCTTTCTTCAAGAATTCGCGCCAGTCCACAAAAGTGATAATTACTTATAGCAGGCTTAAGCTACCGAATTGAAATGTCCATCATACATCTTTGATCAAAGTTTGAACATCCATAAGCACTAGTACAAACCTTTTTTAGTTCCATTTTTGATACCAATATTCCACCTGGCCCATGGACTATATTACAATACTGCAATACACAAATCTTCTTTTTAATAGTACAGTAACTACTTTGTTCTTTCAAACAGGAAAATATTATGAATGACAAAAACTAATTAAAATGCCATGAGAAATTGTTAATGCAATTCCTCATTTATTCTGTTAGTAACACAATGGAATGGAATCAAGTAAGCTAAAGCTTAATCCAGATAAAACAGACCTTATTATTATTGGCACTAAACAACAACGAAATAAAGTCATCAACCATTTTCCTGTTAAACTGCTTGGCAGTGATACATTCCCATCAGATACTGTTCGTAATCTAGGTGTTATCTTTGACAGTGATTTCAACTTTCGCCAGCATATCTCTCAAGTATGTAAATCCTGTTTCTATCATATTCGTGATCTTCGTCGAATTCGACGTCACATATCTATTAGTGCCCTGCGCGGGCCTAGAATTTGATCCCAAGCCCGGCCCGCAATTAGCAGTTAGAGTCCAGGCCCGTCCCAGGCCCGCAATAATTTTTCAAGCCCGGCCCGGTCCAGGCCCGCAAACTAGAATTTAGGCCCAGACCCGGCCCAGGCCTGGCCCAGACCGTGAATGTTTGGCCCAGGCCCGGCCTGGCCCGCAAGTTTTAGGCCCAGACCCGGCCCATACCCGCGGGCCAAAGATGGGTAAGCCCGCGGCCCGCTAAGTTTAGAGAAGATAAACCTATAATCTTATAACAAAGACGAAAAACAAATAAGCTGTAAAACAGACTGTTTGTTTTATTAAGTAAAAAAACCATATATACATATATGAGATGGGGCATAATATCCTTAGCTCTTAGTTGAGTACTACTCTTATGCTGATGTTCCATAGTGTGTTGGATGAGTTCTAAAAATCCAGCACCACCAACTTCTTCAAACTTACGAATATCCTGAAGAAAAATAAAGAAAAACTTCTTAGTGTCATTACTATTAAATATGATAACATTTGTTATATTTGGCTTTAATGTATTGGCTTATGGTTAAGGTAGGAAATTTGTTTATCTAACCTGACTTAACCCATATGCAAGCCATAACCCCAATTTATATTGTTAATTGAATTAGCTCAACTAAGTTAACGTAATTTAATATGATATTTCAATTAAATGTTACCCACTGGCACAGACACCCAGTGGCATTTCCAGCAGGTGTGCAGTCACTAGCCTGAGACAGATCAGGTTAAGACATGTGTGAATTAGTACAAGTGTGAATGAATTAAGACTGGGATGAAATACCAGTTACCAACTGGGTTGGGTACTGGGTAGTGGGCTAGTGGCCAAGTGGGCACTTGGCAGTGGGCAGGTCATTCAGGTGGGCAATGTTTGGAGGGAAGACCTAGACAATAGAATGTCCACTGGTAGGGTCAAAGGGTGATAAGTTGATGGTTAATCATGGCTTGATTGCCTCTGCAAATATTTATAAAGTAAACATTTAGGGCTGGCTACTTCCAGCCATTAGATTCCATGCAAGGTCTCAATTTGCAACTATATAATACTAAAGAAATAATTTTAAGCATTCATTAACTGGAATTACAATTTATAATCAGTTTTTATTAAAAAATAAAGTAATAATCGGTGTTTTGTATGAATATTTTTATTATGTCCAGGCCCAGCCCAGGCCCGGCCCGGCCCGCTCACACTAGGCCCAGGCCTGGCCCAAGCCCGTTGTGTTTAAATCGTTTTCAGCCCAGGCCCGGCCCGGGCCCGCAGTATGTAGGCCCAGGCCCGGCCCGGCCCGCAAAATTATGTAGAGGCCCGGCCCGGCCCGCAGCCCGTGCCGGGCTTGGACCCAAAGCCCGGCCCGCGCAGGGCACTAATATCTATATCTACTGCTAAAACAATATCAACGGCACTAATTAGCAGCCGTCTTGACTATTGCAATTCACTACTAAACAACATTGCTAAAAGAGACTTGGCTAAACTCCAACGAGTACAAAATTGTCTGGCACGTGTGGTTCTCAGGGCGCCTCGGTTTTCACCGTCACTACCACTACTTAAACAGTTACACTGGCTTCCAGTTTCTTATCGAATTAATTTTAAGCTGTCCACTCTTGCATATCGTGCTCTATCTACACAACAACCATTCTACTTGGCTAGTCTCCTGCATCTTTCAAATATCCCTAGGCAGCTAAGATCATCAGTTTCACAACAACTTATTGTACCTAAAACAAAACTTAACTTGGGTAAACGTGCCTTCTCTGTCGCTGCGCCTAGGGTCTGGAACGAACTCCCTATCGCTTTGAAAACATCCGAAACTATTGCTATTTTCCGAAAAAAACTCAAGACATACCTATTCCAAATTGCATTCCCACCATAAATGTTCGGTTGTCCCTCGTTCTGATACTGACTTTTGCGCGTCCTTGTTTACGATTACACCTACTGATTCTGTTTTGTTGCGCCTCTGAGCTCAGGTTCCTGAGGATATAGGCGCCATAGAAGTCAATTATTATTATTATTATTATTAAATAGGCACCACAAGTGATATTCGCAAACAAAGTGCATGTCAAATATAACAAAGTGCATGTCAAATATAACAAAGCATGTCTTCACTCTAAAAATTACAACACCAGTGTTTCGATATTCAACATTTACTATTGGGTTTTATAAGATATTTTATAAAAAAATCCAATAATCCAAAAATAATTTGGATAGGATTGACCCCGTCCACCCACCCACCCACCCACCCACCTACCCACCCACCCAGTCCTTTCCAAAAACATTTGAGGCACTGTCAACATATTGAAATGCAGTGAATGCAAATCTGTTTATTGCAATATTTCAAGCAGGAAAACTCTCTAAAAAATCTTTTACATTTTTTTGATAATCCAAGTAAACTCTTAACACACCTACATCCATTTTTTATTATCTGTATTTTTTACTTACAAAGCCCCTAAATCTTTTTTAGTCTGTATCTATACTAATCATAATGAGATTACTATGGTATATACAGCAACAACAACAACTACTACACCTATGCAACTACTACAGTATCAGTATCAGTATCAGGTTACTCACCCGGAAAGTCAATTGAGTCGACGTGGATGGAGCACGTTCTACGGATAATTCCACGGAGTGCATATGAACTCCTGCGCCGAATGCGACTTGCATTACTGGAGAAGCGGCGATTGAGGAGACGCGAGCGAGGAATACTGCAAGACACCATCGAGTCGATGTTCTTGATCATGTTCATCACTGCAACAACATATGCAGGCTTATTTTCATTTGCAGATTTCTGCTGATGAAAATTTTACTTAAAGCACTTTCTCCATTTAAATTTTATTTGGTCTAGTCAACAAGTAAACTCTCTGTGGGCATATCTGTGATATTGCACAATATTTCTAATACACCCTCACACACGATCATGCAGTGTCAGTTCACACAGCTGGATAAATATGTGCATGGCAGCAGACAGCGCAATGGTATTACAAGAACAAACAGCTTTCGTTCCGTAATTGCAGCATGGTTGGATGCTTCAATACAAGTTGAAATGGTAGTTAACTTAACAGGTCTGCTGGGGGCTTGTGTAACAATCATTGTTCAGGGTAAATTGAATGCTTTGTTTTGCATGTTTTTCACTATAGGAGGGAACAAAGTTTATATGGTTCCTTGGTTAAAAGGTACATCAGAGACTGCGGAACTGCCTTTTTGGCAACAAATTCCGACAACATTGCCCTTTTTGCAACAAATTATTATTATTAGCAGCTCAGTCAGGAGACCATAAAATCGAATGACAGACTTATAGCAGTCAAACCACAAATTTTAATGCTAGTGTGGGTATGGTGTAGGTATATTTCTTAGTCTGGTATCTGGCAACACTTGATTGCAATGGGAATGCCATAGGCTGGTTAACCACTGGAAAATGTTGTATGGATTTCTACGACTATGTACAGAATTTCAAGTCATAAATATGACTGTCAACCCCAAAAAATGTAACAGGTTTGGGTACGACCCTTTCAGAATAAATTATTATTATAAGCCACTCACAGTCAGGCGAACCCTCTGACTCTGTGAGAAAGGTCAGATTGGTGATACAAGACGTGGTCATGAATTCAGCAAGGTCTCCCAGATGGACTCTGTAAAAAAGCATGAATAATACAAGCACAGCTAACAAATTACATTAAAAAATCATTAAACCCATCAACTGGACACACTTTGTGATGGAAAATCCAGTTACTATAAATAATTTTATTTACATTTACATGTGTTAATCTGGGATCACTGCCAGAGATGCAATGACGTTGGCCAGAGGAAACAACTTCTGGAACAGAAAACTACTGATGATGCGAGTAGCAGCGCTGCAGGCAATAAGGGAGACACCTTAGAGCTTAGAAACTTAGAGAGGCCAGAAATGCATTCAGAATGAACTTTTGGGGTATAATTTTTAATTTCTAGGCTGGTGCAGAAGGCACAAGCTGTGAGACGGTGCCCTAAATCTGCCTAGGACTTTCATTAACTATAAACTCTTGTCACGAGTTCTTTGTCTCACCTTGTAGCACTGATGTATCCCGTCTGAAGTTTCTTGATGGTTGACAAGAGGGCAGGATGTAGCGACAGTGACACATCTAAAGACAATCACCATTGCTGATGTAACTACAGGCACACATACAAGCCACACATAAAATATGTCTATTCAGAGAAGAAAGTAAATTTTTATCTCTGCACCTTTTGTGGTTCGTCTTAATGGTACAAAGTCTGAAAGTTTTTATTGTAAAATTATGCTAAATAGTATTTTTAGTATTTTGAATGCCCAAATGTTTTAACGAACTATAATTTTTACCTATAAGTTGATGGTTTTTTAAGAATATCACAACAATACAAAGCACAGAATAATTTTTTTTTTTTAATATTAATTTTGACTGCAATGAAACTATTTCCTGGACTGGACTGAGTTTTAACCGGTGTCATTGCCATGAAAACCTAAAGAAGTTGACACACAAAAAATGCAGTACCTAACATTGAAGCTCTGATTGGGAGAATGATGATAGGCCGCCCCAGCATCTTCCATTTTCCGAGGTATTGGATGTCTGTCTTGAACATGTCCAGGAGTAAGGCGATGTCTAGAGGAAGGTAGAACTGGGTCTGGTCTACAAACTGAAAGGACAAAAATACCATAAAATATGAAGACCACAAAAACAAGCCAGATATTTTAAATTTTGAGCTACAGCAATTTTTCAAATAGGTGTAATTGGACTCTGACAGTTTTACTCTTTTTCTGTCCGTAGTCCATTACTTAAAGTGCATTAGTAGTGAGACAACTAAGCTAGATGCCTGTGAGGTGCTATATTACATAAAACTATATCTGGTGATGGAATATATACTTAGTTAGTGTTTCCTAGGGTTGTGATTGGTCTAGCTTTGTTTGCTAGGACCCTGATCGTTTCACCATTGAGCACCATATCAAAATTTAACAAGATTTAACAAGATTGCCAACAAGTTCCAGATGGCAAGTGGACAAGGAAGCCATTGGCTTATCGAGAGTCCAACAATTTTCTCATCTATGTGTAGCCCGAGCTTATCAAATATCTGTCAATTCTATTTTTAGACATATTCACACTACTAGCATTAACACAATCATTTGGCAGTTTGTTCCATTCATTTATCACCCTCTGTGAGAAAGAGTACTTTCTCATGTCCAACCTACACTGCTCCTTAACTAATGCTGCTTTGTGCCCTCTGGTTCTACTGCCTTCTTTAAGTTTGAAGAACATATTCCTATCAATATCCCCATAACATAACGCTTCTATTTGGTCTCCTCTTAGTCGCCTGGTCTCTAGTGTTGTCAACCCACATTGTAATAAGCGACTTTCGTAACTAAGGTCTCTCAATTCTGGAATCATTTTAGTTGCTCTTCGTTGTATTCTTTCTAGCTTGTCTATTTCCTTTTTACGATATGGCCTCCATGCTTGAATACAATATTCCAAATGCTGTTTCTCCTTATACATGATAGTTCTCCTAATTAGCCCTAGAATTTGATTTCCTTTCGGAGTAGCAATCCCACATTGCTCTGAAACTTTCATGTCAACACTAAATGTTACTCCTAGGTCCTTTTCTTGTGTGGTTCTACCTAGTACAGCATCCCCCATTTTATATTCTTCATCCATGTTTCCATGTCCTATGTGTATACATTTACACTTCCCAAAATTTAATAACATTTGTAATTTTTCTGACCATTTAACTAATTTATCTAGATCGTCCTGTAAACTTTGTTTATCTGTATCATTAGTAACCTTTCTGAATACTTTTGTGTCATCTGCAAATTTTAGTAGATATGTCATCTTCCAAATCATTTATTTATATTAAAAACAGCATAGGGCCTAATACTGATCCCTGTGGTACCCCACTCAAAACAGATTTCCAGTTTGAAATCTCACCATCTACTATTACTCTCTGTTTTCTGTGTGTAAGCCACTTTTCTATCTAGTTGATTACATCATTACCTATGCCATGGGCTTTTAGTTTAAGTAACAATCTTTGATGTGGCACTTTATCGAAAGCTTTCTGAAAATCTAAGTAGACAACATCCATTGGTGACCCGTCATCTATCCACTTTGCAATTTCTTCAAAAAAACATAAGAGATTAGTTAAACATGACCTTGCTTTTAGGAACCCATGTTGAGATCTATTTATTAATTTATGTTTTGCAAGGAATTCCACCATGTGGTCTCTAATTAACGTTTCAAGTAATTTACATACAACTGATGTTAAACTCACTGGTCTGTAATTTTCTGGCTTCTTCCTCGATCCCTTCATAAATAGTGGCATAATGTTTGCCTCTTTCCATTCTGAAGGAACTATTCCTTCTTCTAGTGACAAGTTAACAAATTTTGCAAGTGGTGTACTAATTTACTCAACAATTTCCTTAAGCAGTTTTGGTGGTATCCCATCAACTCCAGGTGAGTTATTGTCTTTCATTGTCTTAATTTTGTTTGCTATCATTTCAGGAGTTACAAATAACTGCCCTAAATGTTCTGATGTATTGCCCTCAAATTTAGTAAATGGAACTGGAAGTGAGCTGATATCTTCTGTGGTAAAAACTGAGCTGAAATACTCATTCAGGACCTCTGCCATTTGAAACCCATCTAAAATCATTTTGTATTTTTGTGTTATCCTCTTTGTTTATGTTTGGACTTCGGTAAACTAATCCAATAGTTAATTTTGAATTTCCTGAAACTATTTTGCACCAAACAGCTTCATCGTAATCTGCTTCGCTTTCTAATTTTATTTCATAAGCCTGAATAGATTCTTTAACATATAAAATAACTCCCCCTCCCCTTCTTCCTATCTGATCTCTCCTAAACATTACGTATCCTGTCAATCCTAATTCAGCATCTGCAAGGTCTGTGTTCGCCCATGATTTGGTTATACCAATTATGTGAGGGTCAATATCTTCTACCATAATGTTTAATTTGTTTTTCTTATTTACTATACTCCTAGCATTTAAACACACGCATCTATAACCTGCTTCAGACATGTTTTTCGGACATTCTGTTATTGGTTTATCTGTACTAGTGGCCTCTTGTCCTGCGCTTCAAGTTTAAATAGTGTTTACTACCAAAAATATTTGATATGCTACCCATGCCACTGTCTAATCCACAAAAACTGCTGCTCACTTTCCACTTAAATGAACCCCGTCCTTCATGTACATATCCGCCCTTCCAACAAAACTTCCCCACTTATCTAATACTAAGGATTTTATAGCACACAGATATTATCACAGTGCCTGTTTTACTAATATGGCAACCTGGTGGCAGCACTAACTCTTTTTGTAAAGTGGACCCTGATCATTTTACCTTTGTGGTCTTCATATCCTGAACATGTTTAGCTGCTGTATATTGTACTTGGATAACACGCTTAACAATCGCCAATCAAATTGTTATTTTAAAACACACAATTGGATAAAGAAGTTATAGTAATTATTATCATAAATAACTATTGTTAGTTATATTGTAAAATATGGCAACATAATAGCAATCTGTCAGCCTGCAACATTAAACCAAGTTATTAAACAAAATATTTTTCAGTTAACTTTTCATTTAAAATTAACACTATATTTAAAATAAACAGGTGGAATTATCTGCAACCTGAAAAGGGAAATTAGAGTTAGTTGCATATTTTTATTTGCATCATAACCAGGCAGCTTTAAAAGCACCAACTATGAGATGTCGGATGCATTTACCTGTGGAAAGAAAGCAATCATTTTGCTGCCCAACGTGTACACTTTACTGGTTGCCAACACACCCACCACATCTGATGGTCGGCCAGACAGTCCAAGCTTGCTACACTGACCTAGCAACAAAAATAACACTTTAATTAGGGTCGCAATTACCCGAGTAACACTGATAAAGTCATTTATTTTGCCAAATATGCTGTGACTACACATTATGAGATGATGAACACACGCAAAACTCGACTGAAATGAGCTTCACTATTATCCATGGGAGGGAGGAAATCTGGGAGATTTGTTCTCCTGAGCAGAGCGGGAGATTTTATAGGTTTCCGGGAACCTCCCAACAATTGTGAGAGACAGAACATGTTTGGCCATAACAAGAGTTAAGAATGTGGGAGAATGGTGGATGATTTAGTGGTTTTTAGCACCAGTATGATGACCAGGAAATGAACTGACAATATACCATCTCCCCCAAATCTTTTAAATTGGAAAATTAGCGTGGTCGACTGGGAGAGTAAAAAACTGTCGTAGAAATACAAAATGAACATGGGTTTAGTAGCTGTATGAATACAAAAAAGTCTAATAATCCAAAAACATTTGGATGAGAGCGGCCCACAAGGTCCACTTGGATTATTACTAAACTAAACTCAGTTATATTTTTAGACTGTTTCCATGGTTGAATTTTTGCAACAGTTTGCTTTCCATTCATTGCATCGACATTTGACAATGTGTGTACAGTGGCTTCAATGTTTGTTTGTTTTTGGATTGGGATGTGGCTTGGTGGGATCAATCCTACCCAAAAAAAATTGGATTATTGGAATATGCTATATTTAAAAAGCCCCTTAACTGCTATATCTACAAAGAAGTCAATAAACCGACTGACCTAGATGAGAAAAGAGGTGACTAAGGATGCGGGCAGGGTACAGGTGGATGGGTGACACCTCAGCCACTGTCTGCACCTTCAAGTCGTAGTCCGCCAACTTCTGCTGGATGGACGTGTCTTCAGCCAGGATCACCACTGAAATGTTATAAGAATAATAATAAAACTTCTGTAGAGAATAACTCCTTCTGTAGAGAATAACTCCTTCTGTAGAGAATAACTCCTTCTGTAGAGAATACCTCCTTCTGTAGAGAATAACTCCTTCTGTAGAGAATAACTCCTTCTGTAGAGAATAACTCCTCAGGAACCCGAGCTTAGAGGCGCAACAAAACAGAATCATTAAGCATGATATCGTGAACGCACAAAAGTCATCATTATAGCGCCAGTTCATTACAATAATACATTCCAAATTTCCAATGAAGAGTGACTGTTAGTGAATACTATGTGGAAGACTCAAAGTTGTCATAAACAGGGAAAACTGTCCAAAACCAAGATTAACATTGGCTAGTCACTGTAAATACTACTTTGTTCACGAGTTGGAACATCAATATGCGAATGGCTACAGCAGAAATTTGACATTATTTATATGTGAATTTGAGATGTGCTTACTTGAACTGTTCACTGAGCTTGAGCACATGTTTTCTGTTAAGACGAATTGTCCTTGAGATGTGCTCAACTTCACCTGCATTGCATTTAATCAGGCCTGGTGTGGATTACATCTAGTTAAAGTAACAGGTGTGCTGCTATAGAAATGCAGTGATGCATGCCAACCAGCATTAAGGTTTAAAGTCAACACCTTCCTTGGTGCAGTGCAACAGTGCCCCCCCCTGCCCCCCCAGTGGAAAAGGACAGCTGCTCTGCCAAGAAGCCCACATAGAAAAAATCTTTCCAGGCACTTTTTGTGCACTTTTTTCAAGCACTGCAAATACCAGTAGAACTACTCAAAATAGTATATAAGTAAAAAAATCGATTTTGAATTTGTGCCATTGTGGGATCATATCAATGCTTGTATGGATCAATCTATGAGGAGTGACTGAAGGTAAACTGATCTCTTTGGAGTCACAGTCTGCTGCATTTACCCTGTACCACTGTGTCAGGTCGTGGTTCAGCCGACAGACGTCGGTTAAGTGGATCCAGTTCGCCCCGAGACAGAAAACCCTGGAACGCAAAAGCAACAAATCCCATATGTTTTCTAATTCTGCATTCGGATAAAATGCAAACAATTTACCAACTCATTCAGTCAGATAATTTATAATTTATTAAAAACTGGGTGTGTTGTATTTTTACAATTTTTTTTATCCGCCCCAAAAACTTAAACAACAGGAGGCGCAATGGATTAGAAAAACACTACTGGACAGATTAGTGGCATAGAAAAAGCAGATAAGCCATGACAAAGATGAGAGGATATCACAGATGTCTTCAGAATGGCGACAGTGGTGGGTAAAATAGCTCAAGAAAGACTTAAATTTGTTCAAACAATTCGACATCGTGAGCTGGATATGACAGACACAGCCAAATATAATGAACTTATTGTGTGTACGAATAGTATGATTGATAAACAAATATAATGAACTTGGTGATGTTTGTACATTTTGTTGAACTGTGACTTCATGATTTCATATACAATTACCTAGATAAATATTATTGTTCCTTATAAATACAATGTCATGTTTGCTTGGTTCATTAATTAATGTTTAATGAGTACAGTACAACTATAAACAAAGGCCACAACCATTAGAAATCCTAATGAGTCTCTCCAATCTACTAAGCCATTTCAAAGCAATTCCACTCATAAAATATAACCACAAATAATTCATACCAGTACATTAGCAATGTTCACATCAAGCTATGTCCCAAGGGGTTTTGTGCATATTCCTTGGTGTACACCCATTCTGTCTACTGTGTTATACTCAGATTGGTTTACTTGGCAGTTGTGTTTTGAGGTTGTACCCTAGTTTGCCTACCATGAGTCTCTTGGCTTCAAGCCCAGTCAGTATTCTTACCTAATAAACCTGTGGGCTGTAGCTCTCTCAACTGAGCTTATTTACTGATTTGGGCAGTGTTAATTACACCATCTAAGTACTGTATCAACAGAAACCATCAACTGGCCCTTCACTGTGTACACTGATAGAAGATTACATAATCAAAGAAAAATGGTGATGGCTTTTGGCATATTTTGAGCCCTTTGGGAGCCAGGTGTGAACTGTCTGCTGGCAGATTGCAATTAAATATTGCTTAGGAAGGCCAGAGGTATTTTGTTGGTGCACTTATTATATCTGAATATTCCTCTGATTACATGAGCAGGTCCTGCAGATGTTATAATTAAGATCTTGATTTTCAGTTTGTGTGAGAGAGTATTTATATTTTTGTAGAGTTTTTTCTGGTAGTTTGTTATAGAAAAAAAATACCGTAATTGACTGTAATTGATGCAATTACAATTACAGCAGAATTTCAAAACCAAAGTCAATTACAACATTTTGCTGTAATCAATTACAATTACATAATTGGACCCAGCCCTGGACACAGGTACAGAACATGGCGATGATGTTGAAAGTGACTCACTTCCCTAAGGAGTTGACCGATTACGTAGAGAGATTGTCCCCACATATGAGGTATCTTTCCACAGGGGATGCGATCCTGGCTCTTTGGGTCATTGTATTCCTCGTCCACCTACGGACACCACAAACATACACTGAAGGGCACAGACCGCAGTTGATTTTCCGGTTGGTGGCCATCTTAACGCTTTGCATGACTGCAAATAGATGTGACCATAAAAAGTATATAACTTCGTGACAACCACTGGCACTATGTTATCACTGTGCTGAACAAGTTGCATCAAAATCCATGCACTTCCAGCTCTTTTAATAACGATATAGGCATATTACATTTAAAATTGGCAGTTTTCACAAAATGTTAATATACCTACCAGTGGGAATGCCAACACCAAAATACTAGATATCTTCAACTCCAGTTCATACTACAACATCTCACTGCCAAAGGTCCGACACTGCAACCTTGCTGGCTGAATACAGTTACTTCTTCGCAAATAAAATCACTGAAATTGGCTAAACTGCAAATTTATAGGCATTACATTCTGAAACACTTTCGGAAGTTTAACTGTGGTCTGAACCCTGAAGGTTGACATGTAAGTCTATGTAGTGTTCATGTACTGTAATACAATCTATCTCACATGGTAGCATAGTGTGCGGACATTGTCAATAAGTCCCAATGGAATACATACTTACACTATTAGTCTCAACTGGTAAATATCGCCACATACCAATTGTCAGGCCCCCTGACAAAATTGAGAAATACACACACTTATCTTGTCGGGCAGGACTGCATACAACTGAGGAATACAGAAATTTACCTTGTTAGGTGGGACTGCATACACCTGAGGAATACAGACACTTACCTTGTCAGGTGGGACTTCATACAACTGAGGAATACAAACACTTACCTTGTCAGGTGGGACTGCATACAACTGAGGGAAATAGACACTTACCTTGTCAGGTGGGACTGCATACAACTGAGGGATAGACAGACACTTACCTTGTCAAAGAAGGACTGCATACAACTGAGGAATACAGACACTTACCTTGTCAGGTGGGACTGCATACAAGTGAAGAATACAGACACTTACCTTGTCAGGTTGGACTGCATACAACTGAGGAATAGACAGACACTTACCTTGTCAGGTGGGACTGCATACAACTGAGGAATAGACAGACACTTACCTTGTCGGTGGGACTGCATACAACTGAGAAATAGAGACACTTACCTTGTCAAGTTGGACTGCATACAACTGAGGAATACAGACACACACTTACCTTGTCAGGTGGGACTGCACACAACTGAGGAATACAGACACACACTTACCTTGTCGGGTGGGACTGCACACAACTGAGGAATACAGACACACACTTACCTTGTCGGGTGGGACTGCACACAACTGAGGAATACAGACACACACTTACCTTGTCGGGTGGGACTGCACACAACTGAGGAATACAGACACACACTTACCTTGTCGGGTGGGACTGCACACAACTGAGGAATACAGACACACACTTACCTTGTCAGGTGGGACTGCACACAACTGAGGAATACAGACACACACTTACCTTGTCAGGTGGGACTGCACACAACTGAGGAATACAGACACACACTTACCTTGTCAGGTGGGACTGCACACAACTGAGGAATACAGACACACACTTACCTTGTCAGGTGGGACTGCACACAACTGAGGAATACAGACACACACTTACCTTGTCAGGTGGGACTGCACACAACTGAGGAATACAGACACACACTTACCTTGTCAGGTGGGACTGCACACAACTGAGGAATACAGACACACACTTACCTTGTCAGGTGGGACTGCACACAACTGAGGAATACAGACACACACTTACCTTGTCAGGTGGGACTGCACACAACTGAGGAATACAGACACACACTTACCTTGTCAGGTGGGACTGCACACAACTGAGGAATACAGACACACACTTACCTTGTCAGGTGGGACTGCACACAACTGAGGAATACAGACACACACTTACCTTGTCAGGTGGGACTGCACACAACTGAGGAATACAGACACACACTTACCTTGTCAGGTGGGACTGCACACAACTGAGGAATACAGACACACACTTACCTTGTCAGGTGGGACTGCACACAACTGAGGAATACAGACACACACTTACCTTGTCAGGTGGGACTGCACACAACTGAGGAATACAGACACACACTTACCTTGTCAGGTGGGACTGCACACAACTGAGGAATACAGACACACACTTACCTTGTCAGGTGGGACTGCACACAACTGAGGAATACAGACACACACTTACCTTGTCGGGTGGGACTGCACACAACTGAGGAATACACACACTTACCTTGTCAGGTGGGACTGCACACAACTGAGGAATACAGACACTTACCTTGTCAGGTGGGACTGCACACAACTGAGGAATACAGACACTTACCTTGACAGGTGGGACTGCACACAACTGAGGAATACAGACACACACTTACCTTGTCGGGTGGGACTGCATACAACTCAGGCATTATACTCAGTCCATCATCCTGCTTCAGCATCACGTCTTCCAGAGCCTCGGAATATTCTTCCACCTGCATTCAAATAAGGTAAGCTTCAACTTGTAGAGCTCAATTTCATTAGGACGCACACACTGGACAATAGGTCCACAGATTTATCACATACATATTTACTTCTGTGACAACTAACACGTGCAGGAATACATATTTGATCATGTAAAAATTATTCAAAAGTCAGATAAATATATTTTTTGTATTGTGATTTTTGTCAAATATCAGTAAGTGTTATTGTTGGTACATAACATATTAACTAAGACTAAGATCAGGCATGATTTGTCGGCGATGCACAATTGTTTTGGAATTTGTTGACAAATGATTGTTAAGGTATAAATCAGTGGTCAGCATGTATTACCGTAAATTCTCTATTTGTAGCCGCGGCTTCAATTACAATAGTGTGTAGCCAAATTGATGATGATGACAGCAAAGTTGGGGTGTGGCTTTAAAGCAATTCTTTGGAAATGTTCATCTCTTTATAATGTACAAAATTATTCATTAACACTGTTTATATAACTAATTCATGCAATTCTATGCATTTACTTTATTAGAATTATGTTATTATTAATCACTAATGACCATGACAATATATCGATATCATAACTCCGCATACGCGGAGTTTCTACGTCGCGCCAGCATTCAGGATCCATATAAGACATACTCATGAATATTTGGTACCGTCCGTCAGGCTTTGGTTAGCTCCTCTGTGTTTATGGGGCAAGAAAAACGTGTACCACGTCATCAACACGTGTTTGGATTAGTTACCTCCAAGTTAGTGAGTCATGGCCGAGGGCGGTGAATTTGTTAAAAGAAAACGTGGGCCAATTGCTGTCTATGCAACGGAATCGGAAAAGAAAAGAAGGAAAAGAGAAAGGGACAACCTGTGGAATTAAACAGAGAGCAAACAAAGCGGCAGCCCATGACAGATGGATGGAATTAAACAGAGAGAAAACAAAGCGGCAGCCCATGACAGATGGATGGAATTAAACGGAGAGTAAACAAAGCGGCAGCCCATGACAGATGGATGGAATTAAACGGAGAGTAAACAAAGCGGCAGCCCATGACAGATGGATGGAATTAAACGGAGAGTAAACAAAGCGGCAGCCCATGACAGATGGATGGAATTAAACGGAGAGTAAACAAGCGGCAGCCCATGACAGATGGATGGAATTAAACAGAGAGTAAACAAAGCGGCAGCCCATGACAGATGGATGGAATTAAGCGGAGAGTAAACAAAGCGGCAGCCCATGACAGATGGATGGAATTAAGCGGAGAGTAAACAAAGCGGCAGCCCATGACAGATGGATGGAATTAAACGGAGAGTAAACAAAGCGGCAGCCCATGACAGATGGATGGAATTAAACGGAGAGTAAACAAAGCGGCAGCCCATGACAGATGGATGGAATTAAACAGAGAGTAAACAAAGCGGCAGCCCATGACAGATGGATGGAATTAAACAGAGAGTAAACAAAGCGGCAGCCCATGACAGATGGATGGAATTAAACAGAGAGTAAACAAAGCGGCAGCCCATGACAGATGGATGGAATTAAAAGAAGTGCACCAGCTTTCCACCCACGAAGCCGTCGCGTTGTTGTTGTTGGACAACTTTGACAAGTGAGTGTGGTTATCTTTAGTCGACATATTTTGGTTAATAAATCTTTTTAAAATGTTAGTACAATTGTGATAAATGATATATGACGTGATACCTGTTGACTGGTACAGTGATAAATATTGTATAGTGTTAATTTATTATGAATCGGTCCGTGCGTCCGCACCCATCGGTCCACGGTGACACGCTGACAGTGCAGAACATTTCGCAAAAAGGAATTTGAAATGAGATGAACGAAAAAAGTCTATTAGAGGCGGTTTTAAATATAACATTAATTTATTTCAGATTCAAGAAATTCAAAGGTAATCAGCCCCAGCATGAGACTTTACTGCAGCCTCCACGTGAGGAAGTGGACGTTGCAGTAAAGTCTCTGAAAAAAGGAAAGTCAGCTGGAATTGATAACATACCAGCAGAACTGGTTCAAGCTGGGGGAGAAGCCTTGATTACCACACTTACAACAATCTGCAACAAGATCTGGCAGACATGAGAATGGCCCACCCCATGGACTCAGTCACTGATCATCACACTTCCCAAGAAAAGCAACCTACAGATGTACCAAAATTACAGAACAATCAACTTCATCAGCCACCCGGGCAAAGTCATGTTGAAGATCCTACTCAACAGATTCAAACTTCAGGCAGAAGCAATCATCGCTGAAGAACAAGCGGGTTTTCGAGCAGGACGGAGCACCAGTGAACAGATCTTCAACCTTAGAATTCTTTGCGAGAAATACCTTCAACATCAGCAAAGCCTGTATCATGTCTTCATAGATTTCAAGAAGGCCTTTGATAAGGTATGGCATGCGGCCCTATGGGACACCATGAGGAAGTACAACATTGGCTTCAAGCTTGTCCGAACTATTGAATACCTATATGACAATGCCACCAGTGCAGTAATCTTCAACAGCAGCATAGGAGACTGGTTTCGAACAACAGTCGGAGTTCGACAAGGATGCCTACTATCACCAACGCTCTTCAACATTTTTCTGGAAAGGATCATGACTGATGCTTTAGGAAACCATCAAGGCACTCTCAGCATTGGAGGCAGGACAATCACCAACCTTCGTTTTGCTCACGACATCGACGGCTTAGCAGGAGATGAACAAGAACTAGTCAAACTGGAGATACTTGTCAGGATTGCACAGACAACAGCAGCACTAACAAGGTTGAAACCCTTATGGAACAACATAAACATCACTGTCAGTTTGAAAATAAGGCTGATGCGCTCCGTTGTCATGTCTATCTTTCTGTACGCTTCTGAAACATGGACCCTCTCAGCAGATCTACAGAAGAGGATACAAGATATGGAAATGTGATGCTTTTGGAAGATCTTGCGCATATCATACAAAGACCATGTTAAAAACGAAGCTGTCCGCAACAAGATAAAACAAGCCGTCAGACCATATGACGACCTTCTTACAACAGGTCATGTATCACCTGGCCTTGCAAAGACTATCTTGCAAGGTACCGTAAGATGGGGGAGACGAAGAGGTAGACAGAAGAAGAGGTGGGTAGACAACATCAAAGAGTGGACAGGAATGGAGTTCGCTGACTCCCAGAGGGCTGTCGAGAACAGGAAAACGTGGAGAGAGCTGGTTAGAAAGTCAACAATGGTGCCCCAACGATCCTTACGGGTTATGGGAAAGTGAAGTGAAGTGAAGTGAAGATGATGATGCCAACCTGCAGCCATCATCAAAACGGGCACTGTTTAGCACACCGGCTAAAACACCAAAACAGTATATAAATACATTTTTTCACGGTCTATAGAGTAGAATTATTAGACAGTTTTTTCATAGTAGCTGAAGCAGAATCAACTTAAACATACGTTTTGTTTGTTTTACTCAGGTGAAAATGTGGTTTGCTGTTAATTTCACTGGGTCCCATGTTATTAGTAATTAACCATTTTGTAATCATTTGTATGTGTACATGTACAATTTGAATTTTAGCTTTATTGTATAGCCTACATGTATGGCTACATTTCTCCCACTGGGTGTATGGACATTCAGCCACCCAGATATTATCTGGTAACACGATATTTGTTTATCTTTGTTTTTTGTTTTGACCAAATTCACATAGTAATATTCCCATGATTATATAATGTGATGTATTTATTATTATTGCATTACATTAAAGACTCTTTTAACAATAAAATTATACCTCATTCATTAATTTATGATAATTATTAGCAAAGTTAAAAATTTTTTGCAGAACCCATTTAAATTTTTCCTAATTGTGTGTGCTACAGAAATTCGTCACACGAAGCGTTAAAACGGTCTTGGCTCAAAGTCCAGGTGCAGCTTTAAATAAGGTTTTTGTCTGCAACAGTGCGGAGGAAAGTCGGGGTTTATGTCAAAAGTCGGGGTGCGGCTTTAATTAGGGATGCAGCTACAAATAGAGAATTTACGGTAGGGCCGACAAGAGAATATCTACCTGTTCTGAGTTGCCATTGAAGATGCCATCAAGGACCAGGTAGGCGTAGAACACTGGCCATTCACATTCAATGTTCTCAAACACCTGAAGCTCCGACGGGTTGTAGTACAGGCGATTTGGGTCCTACAGAGGCACAACCATAGAAATACATTTTGGACAAATAAACCCAGTTTTGTTAGCTGATTAATTATCCTTAGTATTCAAAGAAAACCTGTTAACAAATCAAATATTATAATAATAGTCTTCTAAAGGGCAGTTTCAGTCCTTTATGTAAGTCCACAATTTATCAGTATACACAGTTTTCAAGAAGTATGTCTTCGGCGGTGTCTTAAAAGAACAAATATGAAGCACCAAGGGTGGTCACTGCTAGGATGGTCACTGCAAGGGTGGTCACTGCCAGGGTGGTCACTGCCATGGTGGTCACTGCAAGGGTGATCACTGCCAGGGTGGTCACTGCCAGGGTGGTCAGTGCCAGGGTGGTCACTGCAAGGGTGATCACTGCCAGGGTGGTCACTGCCAGGGTGGTCAGTGCCAGGGTGGTCAGTGCCAGGGTGGTCACTGCAAGGGTGGTCACTGCAAGGGTGGTCAGTGCCAGGGTGGTCACTGCAAGGGTGGTCAGTGCCAGGGTGGTCACTGCCAGGGTGGTCACTGCCAGGGTGATCACTGCCAGGGTGGTCTCTGCCAGGGTGGTCTGCAAGGGTGGTCACTGCCAGGGTGGTCAGTGCCAGGGTGGTCACTGCAAGGGTGGTCACTGCCAGGGTGGTCACTGCAAGGGTGGTCAGTGCCAGGGTGGTCACTGCAAGGGTGGTCACTGCAAGGGTGGTCACTGCAAGGGTGGTCACTGCAAGGGTGGTCAGTGCCAGGGTGCATGTCATCCCAGTAGTTCTTTTACATCCCCAATTGACGTGATCATCCGAGCCACGAAGGGTACACAGTCCCCAATGTTGAGAGCCAGGTTTTTTTACACCAAACATACCAGTACTGAGCATGATTATGAACCATGAACTCCAAACGGATGTTTCAACCATTACAATACCATGCCTCATTTGCTTATTAACAGATCTGTTTGAGTTTCGTATTAAATACAAGATATGCTTGCTGACTTTTAATGCACTAAACGATTGTGGTCCACAGTATCTGTTGGAAATGTTGACAACTAAAAATGTCGATTATGGACTGAGATCTCATGAAGCTCTGACACTCAATATACCACAAACAAAGTGGAAAACTCTGGGCGATCGGACTTTTAAAGTGGCTGCACCTAAACTGTGGAATTCCCTATCTGAAGATGTGCGCAGTAGCAATGATGTCAGTGTTTTTAAGAGTAAATTGAAGACTCACTATTTTAGCACTTTTTATAATCATTTGTATTATTGCATTTGTTTTGACCATTTTGACATTTTAACTATTTCATTTCGTTTACTCTACAGCAACACAGAATACCACTGTATAGATATGGTGCTACAGAAATGAATAAACATTTACATTTACATCTGTTCACAGTGATCTAAAACTTACCTCCCTAGGAGTCTTATAACCATCACGAAGGAAGCGACAAAGTCCGTAACGACCCTGCAACAAAACTACAGATGTACAGCTATCAAAAACTGCCATGAGATAAACCTGTCGCCAGTAGCTGTATGCATATCTATCTCTAAAGACAAAGAGCTAATTACACAAAGCAATAGTTGGGCCTCAGTTAGATATAAACATGGAGATGATAAGAACACAGTAAACCCAATGGTGGCCCACCTGTAGTTTTTCAACAATGATGCTTCGAGTCAGTTCGATCAACTCCGGGTCGTCGACTGAGAATGCTGGGTAGCTAATGACACTGAGCAGGCCGGCGTCCGTCTCCTACAACCACAACAAATCCTCACATATTTATTTTTTATTTATTTATTTTATTTTCATCACATCATTGTAATAGTCTCTTATTGCATATACAACTGCTTATCTCACTCCACCTTGGGAGATTATGTCACACTTTGCAGTATGACATTGATCCCTTTCGAGGCATTTGAGACAATTACAAACTTACAAGAAAAATGTATTTAGTATGACATGTAACACGTAATAATATAAATACAACACATACTAAAAATAAAAATATATTTTTATTCATTTAATGCTTTCAATGTGGAAGAAAACTAAAAACAACTCACTTTAGAGTTTGACTCTCGAGGTAGCACAGAATGTAGGATCGCCTAAAAAATGAATTCTTGCCAATTAGTATCGAATATATAAGTTAAACAGCATTAAATGTTATGATTCCAGTTCATCTACAACTTCAGAAACCCACGAACTGACATGATAACTTTTCCGCCAGCACAGGGAATTTCATAATATAATATAAACAAGACAACAATGAATTTGTTATCATTAGTCATTTCTACCATTCAGAATAAGTAAAAATGTAACAAATTGTTATTTTGTTAAATCACATTTGAGCAAAACTATGTATGGGATACTGAAAATACGACAAAAAAATAACAATATACATGATGCACAGGAGATGGAGAGGGCCCCAAATGATCGGAGAATGTTGATGGCCTACACAAGTTATGGCTGATCTGAGGATTTAAACTCCATGTCTCCAGGTTGTTAAACCACATTCTTTTACGCATTTTTCATAATTAAGGTCTCTCAATTCTGGAATAAGTTTTATTGCACTCCTCTGTATTCGTTCTAGATGATGATGATATATATATATATATATATATATATATATATATATATATATATATATATTTGACTAATTTGTGGGTTGCTAATAAAACAATGATCAAAATTGATTATGTAATATGTTTGTAATGACAATGTATAATTGTTTTATTTTGATGTGTATTCAACCACACTTTTGTAAATGGCAACCTCTGTCCAGAATTGCCAAACATTCTGCTTGAGAAGGATGTAAGAATAATCGCATCAAACACCCTGCCTGCAATGAGCACTCACCTGGCAAGCTTCAGCTTCATCTGGGATTACATTGATGATAGATGCTGGACCACCCCGGGTACCAAAGAGGTCAAGGTCATTGAGGGCTTCCAAGGCTGCCTGAGATGGGGCATAATGAAAACATCACTCATCAATGGGCACCCTCAAAGTGCAAAATATGGTCACTTTTATTATACAACCATGTTATGTAGTATAATATATTGACCACTCATTATGTGTTTTAATTAACCACATCTATAAAAATATAATTAAACTATCTGTTTAATTTTAATGTTTTGGGGCGAATATTGTGTTTACATTGCGTGGGGAGGGAACATAATTTTATGGGTGTAAATGATTGGCCCATCACATGGTTCATTGACTGCCTGCCCCAATAACCTTTGTTCACATGTATTGGAAACTGTCGACAGCAGTTTGCAGATGTAGTTTTGTAAAATAAAATATTTAGTATCAACTATTATATCTAATCTGACATCTAGAATGTGCAAATGTGCTTTAATGAAAAAAGTTTTTATTTGACCACAATCTGTTCCTGAACCTTGCGTTCACGAACACTATATGTTCATGAACCTTGCATTCATGAACAATATATGTTCCTGAACCTTGCATTCATGAACAATATAAGTTCATGAACCTTGCATTCACAAACAATATATGTTCATGAACCTTGCATTCACGAACAATATATGTTCCTGAACCTTGCATTCACGAGTAATATATGTTCATGAACATTGCATTCACGAACACTATCTGTTCATGAACCTTGCATTCACGAACAATATATGTTCATGAACCTTGCATCCATGAACAATACATGTTCATGAACCTTGCATTTACGACCAATATATGTTCCTGAACCTTGCATTCATGAACAATATATGTTCCTGAACCTTGCATTTATGAACAATATCTGATCCTGAACTTTGCATTCATGAACAATATCTGTTCCTGTACCTTGCATTTATGAACAATATCTGATCCTGAACTTTGCATTCATGAACAATATTTGTTCCTGAACCTTGCATTCATGAGCAATATCTGTTCCTGAACCTTGCATTCATAAACTGTTAACAATTGTCAACAGCTGGTGGAATCAACAATGATTTGTTCCTTTCCAACCTGCACAGCAGAATAAGTGTCCTACTGAAGGAAGTTCTTACCTTAGCCATTCCCAGGGATGTTGCATTGAGTTCAGGGACGCCATGGTTTGTCTTATCTCCTCTCTCCCAAATGCCGTAATCCTCAACAGAAATCATTCCTACTTAATACAAATCCTCAACATAAATCATTCCTACTTACAAATGTTTCAGTGCAATTACAATGTATATATAATTATATAACGCAAATTAACAGTATTTAATATTTATGTAAAAGGATATGTACCAAGTATCGAAACTGGAATTCGGCCTATGGAAGCAAATACCTACCCAAAAATACATTTGTGGTATTTATATACAATGCCAACATTCAAGTATATATGATGTCCGAGAGACAAATGAACAGTGATCGCCAAACAGTATTACTTAATGTCTACTGCAGTAAGCCACATATAAGCAACTGTACAATAACCTTGGCTGATAATTACAATTCATACTACTTCTTTCTACAAATCAACTCCCCAGAGAATGCATCCATCTGTTAATAACATTAACACTGCGTACTAATTTTGAGACTGCCTAATCCTTTGGTTTTGGCTTTTGAATTCATTTTCCAGGGATTTTGATGCAACAGAAGGTTTGGTATTGCATATTATATTGCACAAGATGAATGTAGATTGAAACATAAGAATATTTATGGCACTAATTAAATTCAAGCAGAAATTGTTTTGTGCATATCAAACGATACACAAACCTGTGTTTCTCTATTGCTCTCAAACATGGAAAACAACCAAAATAAATTGAGCAGAAACCAGCATGTTTCTAGACCAGACGCTTGTGCAGACTTCTAAACATCAGATGGAATGACTTCATCATCAACGAAGAAGTCCTTAAAAGAGCAAATGTACGGCCAATCACGTCAACAAAACTGAAAAGAAGATGGAGATATTTGGGCCATGTCCTTAGAATGCCGCCAACAAGAACACCAAAGCAGGCGTGGTACTGGAAACCATCTGGAAACAGGAAAAGAGGACACCCAAAAGAAACGTACCAACGAGCCATCGGAAGAGAGGCACAAACCCAAAAAATAAAGACACAGAACCTAGAAATAAATAATGGTGGCAGATAGAAGTGGATGACATTGATTGCTCTCTGCCTTGTGCGTCTGACAGCACAGAGTGTAGGTTGGTCCGTCGGTCGGTCTGGCACGGCCTGGCAGGTCGGCCAGCCGGTAGAGCAGTGCTACACATGACACTGCCATTACAGTTGACTCACTGGGGTTCGGTAGGCGCTCTGGATGTAGAAGACAAGGTTCTGAATGAAGGCGACCTCATCCAGCGTGTAGATGATCTGTAGACCTGAAGCAAGAGATGGTACAATTTACCAGAACATGTACACATTAAATAAACTTTCAATTTCATGCAGTTTGAATATTTTTTAATGTTGCACAATGTGGCATTATACTGATTGACCTCACAAAATAAAGCCAATTAGGTGAATCAGCGATATCCAAATAACAAGTTATATTATTTAATGTCCTTCAGGAAAAACAAGGAACAAAATGAATACAATACACTGTTATTAAACCAGGGTTGAAAAAAAAATCGGATTTGTTTATTTAAATCGGATTTTTTTTATTTATTTGATTTTTTTATTTATTTGATTTTTTGATCTGGTATACACAATGTCATAAAATATTTGACTATCAGGCTATCTGGTGTCAATACAGCTACACGAGTGTATGCACATTGTGCTTTTGTATTAAAAAAACACAAAACTTTGTTGATCTCGATGCTTGTAAACAATTATTTATGTAAAATTCATATAAATAAGCAATTAATAAACAGGAAGTAAAAAAAAATCATAAATCAATGATTTTTTTTGAGCGATTTAAATCATGATTTAAATCAATGATTTAAATCAAATGAGTTAAATCAAACAACCCTGTATTAAACATTTTCATAGTTCTTTGAATGGATTGCCATTCCAGTTTCTTGGAATGTGACATTTACTTGATTATCTCTCGACCAACGTGTTCCTTCCGAATATTTCAGCTGCCCCGCATGGCCTTCATCAGCAGCCCAAGTACACTATGGCCATGTCACATGACCAATATTATCATGTGACACAAGCTGGAGAAGGACTGGTGGGTGTTACTGGCCACAGTCTCAGTTCACAGCAGGTAGTGTTCTATGGATTTTTATTACTTCCCTGATTTTTCTCCTAAACCATTTCTCCTCATAGTCTAAAATCTGCATACATTTTTCTTTGAACACTGATGACCTGTGTTCTGTTTGTATTCATTAATGGCTGATAGGAGCTGGCGACAAGATAGGTGTTCTTTGATTATTGTGCCTAGTGTTCTTGCTGTCCCCCTATCAGCCATCTTTCTTGGATACATATGGTCAAGTTACCTTATGGTTAACATCAAGATTCAACAACAAGCTGAAAAGTTAGCATCCCTACCTGAAGCAGTCATCTCGGCGAGGATGAGAAGGTAGATGGAAGTAGCATCGACCTGTAGATGACCCCACTCACTGTCTGAGACCACTATCTTGCCTGTGTTCACACAGTACTTCGCATGTAGGGCGTCTTTAGGTGACTGCGTGTACTTGAAGTGCTCTACCTTATCAATCTGCTTCATCATACAGCACAGCAAGCCGCGCATCAACTTGACCACACTCTGTCAAACAATTGACCACACTCTGTCAAACAATTGACCACACTCTGTCAAACAACTGACCACACTCTGTCAAACAATTGACCACACTCTGTCAAACAATTGACCATACTCTGTCAAATAACTGACCACTCTGTCAAACAACTGACCACACTCTGTCAAACAACTGACCACACTCTGTCAAACAATTGACCACACTCTGTCAAACAATTGACCACACTCTGTCAAATAATTGACCACTCTGTCAAACAACTGACCACACTCTGTCAAACAACTGACCACACTCTGTCAAACAATTGACCACACTCTGTCAAACAACAGCAATTAGCAAATGTCTGGCCAATCACTTCTACATTTTACGAATTTCCTTGAGGTAGGGCAACGGATGTCTAAAGCATTAAAATATCGAAATAAAATTGCAGATTAAATTTACATGCACGTGCACAAAAACACACAAACTCAGGTCTGTCCCAATAACTCAGCAGATGAACCAGTAGCACAGGGTGTCTCACTAGAGAAGACTACCAACCAATACTGAAAAGTACCAGTAGCTGTAAAGTGTATTCTGTTATTTGTCTAACTAAGGAGCCATCTCAAAATAGGGATGCTTGATACTAAACAAAATTGGTATCTTGGGGGGTACCATGGTACATCAATATTTTAGCATCATACATTGATGTATTTTTCCAAACTACATTGTTTATTTTCCAATTCCTGTTCATAAGAGTGCTGATGAAAGAGGAACAATCACATTGTATTCAATCAACTTCTAACTATGTATAATGTTGAGCATATATGCCCTAATTAGCTTAACCTCTTTTTGTAATCAGCAGGATCCATAATTTTATGTCATTTGACTAAGAACAGATTCTTTGACATTCTTCAATTGCCCAATTTTTTTTATCAAGCGTACTCTATGTTTATTGTGTTGAATGCAGTACATAAGCCTCCAAAAGATGTCACAAGTCTCATGTTGGCTGAACAATGTTGGGGTAGTAACCACACAGAGTAGCACGGGTTGCGGTCACTTGCCCCCCCGGTCTTTTGCCCCTAGGTCACTTGCCCCTAGGTCACTTGCCCCTGCGGTCATTTGCCCCTTCCCTTAATGGAAATCTGGTCGTTTGCCCCCCTTTTTTTTAAATTATGGTCATGCACTCGTACTCGTGTTCAATGTACTCAGATTTTACGATTACATTACGAGTACATCTGAGTACTTTTTCAATATGATATTGTGAAAATTATTTAATTTCTTATTATCAAATCATTAACAACTACAACAATTTAAAAAAGTATGGTAGCAAATTGTATTACCTGCATATGAATCAAATTAACAAAAATGTGTTATATATGCAGTCATTTGCCCCTTCCCTTAATGGAAATCTGGTCACATGATATTAATTGCAATGTAATAGTTACCAGTCCAGGCCATAATCCTTGTTTGTTTAATTAAGCCAGGAAGTCCACAATGAAAGGGTCATTCATCAGTTAGCCATAAAATGTCTTTGTTGCTCTCGCAAGTGACAGTGTTAAGTACTGCTAGGTGAGTCTTCTTCTGAAGAAGTTTGGTGACTCAAGTCACCAGTATTGTTTATTGAGACATTTTTTTCAACTATTAGTCTCAACAAAGACTTCAAACAACCCTATTAGCCAGGTTTCTTTTCATTTAGGTTGATTGCAATTGGAGTACTTCAACAATTAGATTTTAGTCCCTATATAAGTGGTTGATCAAGTCAGTTAGGTCAGATTACTATTACTTATTATACCTTATACATGTTACTTTATCATTGATCACTATGGAGATTATTACTAGCATTCGAGGTGGACAGAAGTTATGTTTGGAAGGCCACATGTACACCAAGAAGGGCATCAACAAGACAACCATACGATGGGAATGTTCCCAGCGTAGAACCCGGTCTTGCAAGGGTGCTGTTGTTACTGACTCAGTGATCCAGACAGTCATCAAGAAGACGGACCACTGCCATGATGGTGACAAAAACACTGTCAAGGCCACCCAGCTGAAGGAAGAACTGAAGACCAAGGCTGCCACTACTCGCGGTACTCCAGGCCAGCTAGTATCAGACTCAGCTGTAACCACTACAGCTGACGTACGTGCAGCTCTGGGTGATGTTGATGTCTTGAAGAGAACACTACGACGACAGAGAGCTAAGAACAATCCAAAGAACCCAACAGCTGTCAGTGATCTCATCCTTGATGACACTTGGACGACAACTGCAGGGGAAGATCCCAAGCCTTTCCTCTTCTACGACAATGGTTCCGATGCCAGGAACCGTATGCTCGTCTTCGGTGCCCCCATCGCTCTGGAACACTTAGCCAGATCTGACATCTGGATGATGGATGGAACCTTTGACACAGCTCCGCGTATCTTCAAGCAGCTCTACGTCATCCGCGCACCTCTGGACACAGGATCCGTCAGTTGTGTCTATGCACTACTCTCTGACAAGTCCGAGGACACCTACCAGGAGTTGCTCCGAGCCATCCTGGAGCGTTGTGATGAGTTGGGTTTCCAGCCTGACCCAACCACCGTGATCACTGACTTTGAGAGGGCAGCCATCAACTCCGTCAAGACCACCTTTGGTGATGATGTACAGGTCCAGGGGTGTTTCTACCACCTGACTCAAGCCACCTGGAGGAAGATCCAATCTCTGGGACTGACTACACTGTATAGAGCTGAGGAGAAGATCAGACACTTTGTCAGCATGTTAGATGGACTAGCCTTCCTGTCAGTGAGTGATGTTCCTGGGGGGATGGAGTACCTCATGGACAACACTCCAGATGGACTTGAAAATCTTGTACGATACTTTGACTCTACCTATGTCACTGGGTCATTTCGTCGAATCCAGGCACCACCCACTGATGATGGTACAGTGCCAGCGGTCAGGATGCGTCACATCACACCATCCTACTCCCCCACCCTGTGGAACGTACATGATGCAACCATGGCTGGAGGCTCGCGTACTAACAATATGTGTGAAGCCTGGAACAGGGGTTTCAGCACTCTGGTTGGACATTCTCATCCAACCATATGGACCCTGATAGATGCACTACGTAAGGATTTTGCGGCTGTTGAGGGCACTATGCGACTCAACCAGCTTGGACAACCCCCCCGCAAACGTGTACGTCGCACTGCCAAGCAGTTCCAAGACAGACTGGTCAACATATGCACACAGTTCAGTGCTTGGGATAAGACCATCGCAGATACTCTCCAGAGTCTTGGACACTGTATTCGTTTGAAGTAATATCCTGATATTTGTTGTTATTATGTGTGATTCAGAATTACATGAAATAAAAAAAAAACATCTCTGTGTTTGATTTATATGAATGAAAAAGGGGGCAAAAGACCTAAGGGGCAAATGACTGGAGGGGCAAATGACCTAGGGGCAAAAGACCTAGGGGCAAAAGATCGGGGGGGCAAATCACCTACACCCGAGTAGCACAGCCTCCCATTCAAAGAGTTCTCTTACAATCTTCATGGCTTAACACCTTTACAACCAGCCCCCTTCTTGTTACCTGCTCGAGCTCATAAGCCTTGGCTCTGTCCTCGTCCATGTCTGCGTTCTTCCTGTAGGCGAGCGCCAGGGCCCACACAGACAGGATCGAGTACACGTTGTCTCGTACCCATGCATGGGGGTGGTTTGGTGTGGCTGGTAGCAGTCCTGTCACGGCATTCTGTAATCATTAAATTTTAAAGTTTTAAAGTTGTCTTGTGTCATAGATTTAAAATATTACATATAAAAAATTAGGATTCGCTTATTTTCTATGGTAGCTGAATCACTGTTCTGCTTATGAAAACAGCTCCAAATAATGGATGCGATTCTGGGAACTTACTCTTTATTCACATAATAGGCCATTACAGAACCAATTTGCATGTAAATACTTAGGTTTTTTTGAAGAAGTGCTCAGGTATAGCCAATTAGTAACTGGTTAAAATTTAGGGGACTTCTGAGAAATCAACTTTTTGGCCATTAGTTGATATGATACCAAATGATCCAAATGTGTTTTAAGTGCACCTATACCTTAGATAGATTTTCTAGTAGAGAATTCCATAATTTATGTGGGAAATTACTGTAATGTGCACTGTTATTTCTTCACAAAACATGACAAGACAAAAGCTACTGCAAGCATTTTAATAAAAAAAGAGTTTAGATAATCAATATTAGGGGTATAGTTTTACAGTACCCTGGAAATTTACTGTTCTCTGTCTGCATTCATAATTTATGATATCTATGGAGTGAGATAGATAATACCAATTTTGGTAAATTTATCTCAACAATAGGGGGGTGTCCTACCCACCTGTGTGAACAAAAACTGGCTGGTCCACTAAGTACCACGCCCACAGCAATACTACCACTGCAGCCATAACATACAGTACGATTTGTAAACAACTGCATGCCACCAGTGCCAGGACCTCTGCCCAACTAGGCAGCTACACACAAGTCACACAAGAGTGAACACATATCTTGGATGCAGGGTTGAAAAAAATCATGATTTTTTAAAATAAAAAAAATCAGATTTTTTTTTATTTAAATAAGATTTTTTATATTTGATTTTTAAGATTTTTTTAATCTGGTATATAGACATTTATATAGATGTTTATATTTATAAACTCTTTCATACATGTTCTATTCAAATTCATTTGGGTACTTGTCTTAACAGAGGGTACATAATTTTTGCTTATATAAAGACATCAGACAATGTCCACAATGCCCCACCCCCTGTAGTTGCATAATCTGTCTTAGAAAGGAAAGCATGCTGTGTGTCTGTGGCTGTAGCAGTGATAATTATTGTTTGCTGAGAGGGTGGATTAGCACATGTGCTGGGCTCTGTGTACTCTAAGGGTCTCCAACCAGACTGCCAACTGGTACAGTATTAAACAATTGTTGCCCAGACTTTCTCACTTGAGTCACCATACTGAATTGGTAACAACAAGCACAGTGGACTTTAACATATGGCTTCTGACTTAAAGACAAGTTTGTGTCACTTCACTGCATTCAGAAAGGGAATAGCTCAAACATACACAATGTCATGAAATATTTGACTATCAGGCTATCTGGTGACACTACAACTACACAAGGATGCACACTTTGTGCTTTTGTATTAAAAAAACATACAAAACTTTGTAGATCTCAATGCTTGTAAACAATTATTTGTGTTAAATTCATATAAGTCAGTGATTAAAAAAATTGGAAGTCAAAAAGATCATAAATAATTTTTTTTTTAAGTGATTTAAATCACGATTTAAATCAATGATGATTTAAATCAAATGATTTAAATCAAGCAACCCTGCTTGGATGCATGAAGTGCTACATCAAACCACAGAGCTGCCTGGGATTCAATGCTTTGTTGGCTTCACTTGTTAACTTGGTGTGTACCTCAGTATGGTGACTCAAGGATGCGCAAGGATGAAGGAAATAGAGGTGGAGTTGGAAGAGCTGAAGCTGCTCGTTGTGGCAATGGTGGGAAGGGAACAGGGGAGTTGTGCCAGTAGTTCCGGTGAGGGAACAGTAGACGATAAAGTGGGGAAAGACACAAGAGATGCTAGGGAGAGTTCACCTCAGCCTGGGAGGAAGCTGAGAGGAGGGAAGGTGACAGGTCATAGGGAGACAGGACGTAAGGAGACTGGAAGGAAAGGAACGGGAGGGAAGACAACCGGGGTGAAGGAGAGAGGAGTAGGGGAGACAGGAGGGAAGGAGAAGGGAGTGGGGGAGACGGGAGGGAAGACAACCGGGGTGAAGGAGAGGGGAGTAGCGGAGACAGGAGGGAAGGAGAAGGGAGTGGGGGAGACGGGAGGGAAGACAACCGGAGTGAAGGAGAGGGGAGTAGCGGAGACAGGAGGGAAGGAGAAGGGAGTGGGGGAGACGGGAGGGAAAACAACCGGAGTGAAGGAGAGGGGAGTAGGGGAGACAGGAGGGAAGGAGAAGGGAGTGGGGGAGACGGAAGGGAAGGGGTCAGGACAGAATGTGATGGAGGGGATCGAAAGGAAGAGTTATTCTGCAGCAGTGATAGAGGGGGTGAGGAAGAGAGCGAGGGTGTTTGTGGGGGATTCGATAGTTAGGAAGACCGACAGAGTCTTAAACAAGGGAGATGATGTGGTGGTCTGCTTGCCTGGAGCCAAAATAGAGGCGATAACTGAGAGGGTAAAAAACATCGTAGGCTCGGGTAAGGGTGGATCTGTTTTAGTACATGTAGGGACAAATAACGTAGAGAGGGAGGGTACAACTGCCATAGTTAGGAAATATAGGCAGTTGGTCAAAACACTAAAACAGACGCGGGTTGAGCAGGTAATACTGTCAGGGATTTTACCTGTAATGGGCAGGAGGGGTCACAAATATCGAAATTGTCGGGGGATGGCAATTAACATGTTAGTCCAGAGGCTGTGTAGGGAAGAGGAAGTTGGATTTGTGGATTTATGGGGAAGTTTTGTTGGGAGGGCTGATATGTACATGAAGGATGGGCTTCATTTAAGTGGAAAGGGGGCGGCAGTATTCGCGGACAAACTTTCAGCAGCAGTAGATAGCGACTTGGGTACAATGACAAATATTTTTGGAAGTAAACGTTCTTTAAACTAGAAGTGCAGGGGGGTTACCTAGAGGTGTCTCAAGCAGAACAAGAGGCCACTAGCACAGATAAACCAATATCAAATCATCCGAAAAACATCTCTGAAAAAGGTTATAGATGCGTATGTTTAAATGCAAGGAGCATAGTAAATAAGAAAAACGAATTAAACATTATGGTAGAAGATATTGACCCTCACATAATTGGTATAACTGAATCATGGGCCAACAAAAATATAACAGATGCTGAATTAGGACTGACAGGATACGTAATGTTTAGGAAAGATCGAATAGGAAGAAGGGGCTGGGGAGTTATTTTATATGTTAAAGAATCTATTCAGGCTTATGAAATAAAACTAGAAAGGGAAGCAGATTGCGATGAAGCTGTTTGGTGCAAAATTGTTTCAGGAAATTCAAAATTAACTATTGGATTAGTTTACCGAAGTCCAAACATAAACGAACAGGACAACACAAAAATAAAAAATGCTATAAAGGAAGTTAGTAAAGGGGAATGTATCATAATGGGAGATTTTAACCATGGACACATACAATGGAATTCTCTAGAGAGCACAGGGATTGAGGATCAACAATTTCTATGTTTAATCCAGGATAGCTTTCTTACTCAGCACGTACTAGAACCAACCAGGGGAGAAAATGTATTAGATATAGTTTTGTCATCACAAAAAGAATTAGTGGACAATGTAAAAATATTTGAACCATTGGGTAATAGTGACCATAATCAAATACATTTTGACATCAATGTAAAATCAGAAAGTAAAAATAAGAAAACGTACAAGAGAAACTTCCACAAAGGTAACTACAAAGATATGAGAAAATACTTAGCACAGCTAGATTGGAATAACATGCTGATGAATAAGACTGCAATCGAATGTTGGAATATTTTAAAATATGAAATTGAGAGTATCATTGATAAATTTGTTCCCTTCCGAAAACAAGGAAAACGGTGTAGAAAGAAACACTTGTCAAAAGAGGCAATTAGAAAAATAATGCTAAAACAAACTATGTGGAGGGTTTATAGGCGTACCAGAAAGGAAGAAGACTATGCAAAATACAAAGAGCAGCTACAACTGAAATCAGACAATCTAAAAGAAGCTATGAGCAAAAACTGACATGTAACATAAAAAATGACAGCAAGAGTTTTTATGCATATGTCAGGAGTAAACAAAACGTACAAGACAAGGTTGGACCTCTAGAAGACAGTGCTGGAAATATAATATCACAGGGGTTTTTAATGGCGGAAGACCTAAATGGTTACTTCAGTTCAGTGTTTACAAAAGAAGATATTAGTTCATTACCAGTTGATGATGCTAAATTTCAGGGGGCTAAATCTGACTATTTAGGACCGTTAGTTGTAACTCCAGAATTGGTAGCTAGGAAAATAAAGGCAATGAAGGATAACAAATCACCGGGAGTGGATGGGATTCCTCCAAAATTACTAATGGAAACAGTAGATCAAATCAGTATACCACTTGCAAGAGTATTCAACTTGTCATTAAAAGAGGGAGTTGTTCCGTTTGAATGGAAAGAAGCAAACATCATACCATTATATAAAAAGGGTTCGAGAAATAAGTCAGAGAATTACAGACCAGTGAGTTTAACGTCAGTGATTTGTAAATTATTAGAAAGGTTAATTAAAGACCATATGGTGGACTTCCTCGTTAAGCATAAATTATTAAATTCATCTCAACATGGATTCCTTAAAGCGAGGTCATGCTTAACAAATATGTTATGTTTTTGGAAGAAATCACTAAGTGGATAGACGAGGATCGCCAGTAGATATTATCTACTTAGATTTTCAGAAAGCTTTTGACAAAGTGCCACATCAAAGATTGCTACTTAAATTAAAAGCCCATGGTATCGGGGATAGCATAACTGACTGGATAGAACAATGGCTGACTGACAGAAGACAACGAGTTGTAGTAGATGGCGAAGTTTCAAATTGGAAATCGGTTTTGAGTGGGGTACCTCAAGGATCAGTATTAGGACCTATATTATTCTTAATTTATATCAATGACTTGGACGAGAGTATAACAAGTAACGTACTGAAATTTGCGGACGACACAAAACTGTTTAGAAAGGTTAATACTGATGGTGATAAACAACATTTACAAAACGATCTAGACAGATTAGTGAAATGGTCTGAGAAATGGCAGATGCTGTTCAATTTTGGGAAATGTAAATGCCTACATACAGGACATGGGAACTTGAATGTAAACTATAAAATGGGAGCTACTGTTCTTGGTACTACTGTAAAAGAAAAGGACTTAGGAGTTACAATAAGCGCTGATATGAAAGTTTCAGAGCAGTGTGGTATTGCAGCTTCAAAGGGTAATCAAATTCTTGGATTGATTAGAAGAAACATAATATACAAGGGAAAAAAGTTAATTATACCTCTTTATAAAGCAATAGTTAGACCTCATTTAGAATACTGTATACAAGCATGGAGACCATATCGTAAGAAGGATATAGATACGCTTGAACGCATACAAAGGAGAGCAACTAAAATGATTCCAGAACTTAGAGACCTTAGTTATGAAGCACGCCTGAAAGAATGTGGTTTAACAACTCTAGAGACAAGGAGGTTAAGAGGAGATCAGATTGAAGTTTTTAAGATATTGAATGGGTATGAAAATATTGATAGAAATATGTTTTTCTCACTCAAGAAGGATAGCAGAACTAGAGGACATGAGGTAAAATTAGTAAAGGATCAATGTAGATTGGACATCAGGAAGCACTCGTTCTCACAGAGGACAATAAATGAATGGAACAAACTGTCTACAGATTGTGTAACTGCTAGCAGCGTGAATATGTTTAAAAACAAGGTTGACACATATATCAGGAGGGCGGGTTATAAGTAGGTGAACATTGTTGGACTCTCGATAAGCCAATGGCTTCCTTGTCCACTTGCCATCTGGGCCTTTGGCTTGGATGGCAAATCTTGTTAAATCTTGTTAAGTCTTGTAATCGGTGTGTACTGTGTCCAAAATTACTGAATACAACTGTACCAGATTACCGTATTGTTGTCCAGCTAAAATGGCATTCTATCAACTTTATAGATTCCATGGAGATATTTGTAGGTTTCTATCATGTCTCCTCTTGCTCTTCTATAGCAGAGGCTTGAAAGCTGAAGCGCTCTGAGCCTGTCACCATATTCGAGGTTCTTCAGTTATGGGACTAGCTTCGTTGTTCGTTGTTGAACATTATCATCTGTTGGTCTCTCTTGAGTGTTGGGGCCCAGCAACATTGCTGTATTCTAGAATAAGTCTAACCAGGCTTGTGTATAGCTTTTTTAGGGCTGATCCATGTGCAGTGCAGGCTTCTCCAAGTCTAGTATTTCTGCTTCTGTGAAAGATTATTTTACCTGCCTGTCACATATTGTTGTCCTGAATATCATGTAAATTACATGCAAGCTGAACAGCAAGTGAGCAAGGTCGATATTCATTTAGATAATGGTTGAATAATATTTAAAAATTGTGGTTCTTAAAAACACATCTGGGTGGTCAAGATGTTAATCAACATAACCTATACTACGTAATGACTTTACGATAAAAATCACCAGAGAGTTTGTACCTGTAATGTTGCTGATCTCTGTTGAAGAGTCAAAACAATGTAAGTCCACTTTGAAGTGCATCTGTGGTTGGTTGGATATGTGTCTATTACACTAACTTCTAACACACAGAAATTGACTATCATTGTTTTGTTTCCTCAATAACAATGTTATTGAAGAAACAAACCAATGAAATTTCACTTTCATATGTTAGAAGTCAGTGTAATAGACACATATTCCTATTATTAGGTAAAAGGTTAACACAAAAATTAGAAGGTGTTGTGATATGACTAGTACACAAACTAGTAACACAATGTCTGGAAAATATTTCTGAAGCTGGTTATAAATGCGTATGTTTAAATGCAAGGAGCCTAGTAAATAAAAAAATTATTTAAACATTACGGTAGAAGATATTAACCCTCACATAATTGGTATAACTGAATCATGGGCCAACAAAGACATATCAGATGCTGAATCAGGATTGAGAGGATACGTAATGTTTAGGAGAGATCGAATAGGAAGAAGGGGAGGGATAGTAAGTTTACATACAGGTGTGTATTAAAGAATCTATTCAGGCTTATGAAATAAACTTAGAAAATGAAGCAAATTGCAATGAAGCTGCTTGTTGCAATAGAGTTATGGGAAATTCAACATTAACTATTGAATTAATTTACCCAAGTCCAAACATAAACGAAGAGGATATCTGAAAAGTACAAAACACTATAAAGCAAGCGAGTAAAAGGAATGTATCATAATGGGAGATTTTAACCACAGACGCATACAATGGAAATTTCTAGAGTGTACGGGGGGTGAGGACCAACAATTTCTACTTTTAATTAAACCAACCAGGGAAGAAAACGTATTAGATTTAGTTTTGCCTTCATGAATTGAAATAGTGGACAATGCCAAAATACTAATTGCGAGTACCACTGATCAATTTGTTCCCTTCAACAAAAAAAGGAAAATGGTCTAGAAACAGACACTTATCAAAAGAAGCTATTAGAAAAATAGCATACAAGCAAACTATGTGGAGGGTTTATAGGCGTACCAGAAAGGATGAAAACTAAATAAATTACACCTTTATTATTCTTACTATATATCAACAACTTGGACGCTAACATAACAAGCAGTGTACTGAAATTTTAAACACAACACAACAGAATTCAGAAGGGTTAACACTGATGGTGATAAACAACATCTACAAAACGATCTAGACAAATTAGTTAAATGATCTGAGAAATGGCAGATGTTATTAAATTTTGGGAAATGTAAATGCCTACATACAGGAACGGGAACATGGATGTAAACTAAAAAATGGGAGATACTGTTCTAGGTACCACTCTAAAAGAAAAGGACTTAGGAGTTACAATAAGTGCTGATATGAAAGTTCAGAGCAGTGTGGTATTGTAGCTTCAAAGGGTAATCAAATGCCATGGTTGATTAGGAGAAATATAACATACAAGGAAAAAAGCTAATTATACTTCTGTATAAAGCAATAGTTAGGTCTCATTTTGAGTACTGTATATAAGCTTGGAGACCATATCGTAAGAAGGGTATAGATATGCAGATATATATAGATATACAGAGGAGAGCAACTAAAATGATTCTAGAACTGAGAGACCTACACTATGAAGAACAACTGAAAGAATGTGGTTTAACAACCCTAGAGACAAGGCAGTTAAGATGAGATCAAATTGAGGTTTTTAAGATATTGAATGGGTACGAAAATATCAACAGAACTATTTTTTCTCACCCAAGAGAGATAATAGAACTAGAGGACATGAGGTAACATTAGTAAAGGATCAGTGTAGATTGGATATCAGGAAGTGACGGTGGTATTTGTAAGTCATGGGAATATGTTTTTAGCAGGTATGGTACAATAAAAGCTAGTCTAACATGATCAGTAGGCCTAATCCATAATAAAAGCTAGTCTAACATGATCAGTAGGCCTAATCCATAATAAAAGCTAGTCTAACATGATCAGTAGGCCTAATCCATAATAAAAGCTAGTCTAACATGATCAGTAGGCCTAATCCATAATAAAAGCTAGTCTAACATGATCAGTAGGCCTAATCCATAATAAAAGCTAGTCTAACATGATCAGTAGGCCTAATCCATAATAAAAGCTAGTCTAACATGATCAGTAGGCCTAATCCATAATAAAAGCTAGTCTAACATGATCAGTAGGCCTAATCCATAATAAAAGCTAGTCTAACATGATCAGTAGGCCTAATCCATAATAAAAGCTAGTCTAACATGACCAGTAGGCCTAATCCATAATAAAAGCTAGTCTAACATGATCAGTAGGCCTAATCCATAATCAATTCTGAAAATGACTATAACAGTATAACAACAAAACATAAAACAGCAATGCTAAGGACATAACAATGGATACTGCACATGTTTGTTACTGTAAGATACAAATAATGATTGCCTATATGATAACACAACTTGAAATGTAATTAGATCAGTAGAAATACAACACTACAACAAGTAGCATGGACAGGATGATGAATATCTGGACCAAAATTTAATGACTTCATAATCACAACAAAGAAGTAAATGGAGATGGCCTGGGTATTTGGCAAGAACTCATGATGAACAAATGCACCAGAAAAATAACCTAGTGGCACATGTCAAGTTTGTCAATTAAATTGAAGCAAACTTAACAAAGTAATCAGGTTTAATCATGACACAGTAGCGTACACACGTACTCTGACCTACTTAAGTCATCCATTCTCCCCTCCTCGATTATCTGCAGTTTTCTGTATTGATGATGCCTTCCAGACTTATAAACAAAGTTAACTAACATCATTTAACATGCCCCTTTCTTTAGTATCAAAAAAATTACACAGTGAAATAAACTTAGGCTAAATCCGGACCATGTTTCAATATCCATTGTCCAAACTCTAAAGGTAATATTCATAACAGTGATCACTTAATCAAACAAATAAATCATAACAAAAGATAAGCATCTTTGCAAGTTACTGTCTATTCACAGTAACGTGGTGACGATCTTGCCACTCGCCCACTTCAGGTGGTCTGCATTTACTCTGGAAGACACTAGTGCCATCCCCGTCAATTGGACTAACACCGTTCTGACCAGGTTCGACTTCCAAGTGGCTCAGTCGGATGAACTAGCTGTTCTGGAGATCTGTGATCTTCTTGGTGATGTGATCTAGTCTCCTTACTGGTGTTTATCTGTGTCCTGTTTCTCCTTACTACACATCCATTTTCCAGCTGAACCCAGTATGACTGGAGTGCATTTGCATGGCAGACTACTTGGACAGGCATCCACTTTTTTCTTTCCTAATTCAGACCTGCTGCCCAATAGTCAGCGCCTCCCTGAATTGGGTAGACCTGCTTTGATATACAGCAGTGTCCTGCCTCGTTTCAAGCCTTCGTTTAATCTCACTTGAATGTGTTGGTTTTAATGAATCTGCATGGCAGTGCAAACCAGAACCCAGATTTGCTACAAGTGTCTTTCCCTCAGCAAGTATCTTACTGAGCGAGTTCTTTATGATTTGTACATAGATTGTGACCGACAATAGACAATTTTTTGGGCACGTGTGTGGCGCTGTGTGCCCCACCGAATTTGCATGACTTGGCCTTAGAAGGCTGTTCTTGGAATGTGTTCTTGGAACTCTGCCAGGGGTCATCACTAGTAGTAGTGTCATAGCTTTGGTTGCCCGTCAGTGCACACACTGGAATGCACTCATTAACATTCATGCCCATCACTAGTTGTCCAGTAACTTCCCTACTACTTCACTACTACTTCACTAGAGGACGAGGTAAAATTACTAAAGGATCAATGTAGATTGGACATCAGGAAGCACTCGTTCTCACAGAGGACAATAAATGAATGGAACAAATTGTCTACAGACTGTGTAACTGCTAGCAGCGTGAATATGTTTAAAAACAAGGTTGACACATATCTCAGGAGGGCGGGTTATAAGTAGATGAACATTGTTGGACTCTCGATAAGCCAACGGCTTCCTTGTCGACTTGCTATTTGGGACTTTGGCTTGGATGGCAAATCTTGTTAAATCTTGTTACTGTGACACAGATCTACAGCAGTTTTGTGTATTAAATTACTTCTTCACTTAACCCTTTTTGGTCTTGAGTTTTGTGAATGTATTTTGTATGTAGACTATTTCAAACACTGACTATATAATAAATTAATATGTTTTATTCATATATTCTATGCCATTCGTGTTTTGTCATTGACGAAATCATCGTCAGAATTATTTTCATTTGTGTTCATAAAAATACATTTGTTTCTTATTTGATATTATTAATGTGGTTTGTTGGCTAATTTTGTATATCAATATAAAATTGCCGAAATATAAATATTGAAAACCAAATGTTAGTGTATTTGTGTGTGTAAATTTTCTTCGAGCACTGTATATAATATGTTCTATTTGTATAATATACATTCATGTTTTGTTATTGATTCATTGATGAAATTATCATCAGCACCATTTGTGTTCATTAAAATACACTGCTACCATTGCAATGAAACATTTGTTTGTTATTTGATACTATTCATGAGATTTGTTGGATAATTTCACATATCAATATAAAATATCAACAAAAACAAACCAAAAATTGTCATATTATTAGTTGTATTCAAAGAGCCAGTTGTTGATGAAGCATTCAACCTTTTAGCATTTGCACAATAATGCTGCAAAAACTCTGCGCAATTAATAGACCAGTAACACTTTAACTACAAATCTATATTTGTTATTTAGCCTTCATTTTATAATTGTTCAAATGCTGATAAAAGAGATCACAATTAATGCAGACCCACACACACTAGGAAACGACGACAACATCAACAACGCATGAAAAGAGGGAGCGCAGAGATCGTAAGAATTCTTGTTAATTCTTGCTCGCCTTTTCTGCCTTGTCCACTCTTTCCTGTCTGCCTTTTAGTTTGTCCTTTCTCAGCTGCTTCCATGTAGAAATTATACTGTTCTACGCACTTTTATCAACTGTTGGCTATTTCCAAGCCAAGTGAATTGAAGTTACCCGGCGGTTTCATTCCAACCATATCACATGCCATTTCAATAACCATCTTACCGCACTTCACAAGCCCACTTCTAACACCATGTCAAGTTTGATGATTAACTTGAAGACAGTTGCAGACATAACAAGGTAATCACGTTTAATCATGACACAGTAGCATACATGATACACACACCTACTTGGTCGTTCGCCCCCTCCCTGGATTATCTGCAGTTTTCCATATTGATGTTGCCTTCCAGGCTTATATAGTTAACTAACATCATAAAGCACAAAGCAAAATAGTACAGATGGATCACAGGGATAACAACATGATTGTACAAAGTGGTGTGCACTGGCAGAGACCTTTATAAAAAAAAAACGGGACAAGAATAGGGCTGCAGAAGAATGATGTTGGATACCTGTTACCTTACTAATTACTCCACAAAAATGAAATCATGATATCCAATGTGTATTTATAAATGGTGATGCAAGTGATGTATTCCTCCCATTTAATATCTGCCAACATTGACCTGATTGGCATGCGCTGCCACAGCCTAAGCTAGGCATATAGGCATAGCCTCATTATAGGTCCTACCTAGTCGGGACCTATCGTCCCACTCCCAGCCCAGGCCCAGGGCCAGGGTCTAGGTTAGAATCAAGCATTGCCACGGCCAAACAATTGCGCCACAAATGTGTCATAAAGTGCAATCTAATCTAAAACGTATGGTTTGACAAATTGTTATTATACATGGGCAGCTTGGCACGGCAGCGGTACGATGCACATAAAACAATAAAGCTGCAGCTTGGAAGTTGTAAACAACTTTCGACAGCACTTCTGATAGATATTCAGAGTGATGTTGTTAACTACGTACCTGATACTTTAATATCGTTTTCTGCACAGTCATTTGATAGTAATCTAACCTAACACCAGAATTACTTCTGCTTCTCATGATGGACAAATTCGCAGAATTTACAATATTATTAACTATGACATCGTCTGTTACCAAACAGCGCTCTAAACGCAAGGCTCGCTTGCGCCACTTCAGTTATACTCCGACGAGAACGTTGTTCCTATAGCATAATGTAAAGTTACATACATACATACATACATCCTCTTCAGCTCTTCTAGGCTAGTAGCCTTTTAGCTGGTCTTGACAATTGTTTGTGCGCATGGGTGGAAACCTGTCATTTTATTCAAAACTGTAAGCGCACCAGAAACCGCTACAGTATACATGGGCTTATCAAAGATCATAGCCTTTACTGATTATGCGATGATTGTAGAGGGCATTATTATGTTTATAAAACAAAACTGTGTTGTTGTGTTGCGGTCCTTTCCGCATAATGTTAAAGAGCTATATATAATGTCCTGATTGAAACAAGTGCTTTATTAACTAGCATAGCCGCGCACGCATGCACGCGGAAGACAAACACCTTTACAAGCACGCGCGCAGACACACACGCACACACTTATCTTCCTTCTCCTCTCTTATCTTATCTACTCTCTCTCCCTCTCTCTTTCTCTCTCCCTCCCTCTATATGTATAAACTAATACGAATATAGTGTTACATTATTGCGAGTGAGTGCAACACTCTATTGATAATTATTTATCCGTATGCCCCACAATTTTTTATTAATAAGACCAATATGGAATGTGTTACCATTAAAAGTTGTAATATTCATAATTGGTTAGAAAAAAACTGTTTCAGCAGCAGCGGTGAGCATAGACCACCAACAAAAGTTCTCCGTTCACTGTTTTGCACCATCTTCGTGGGCTTCGATTTCACTCCGCCGTGTGTTTCTTGACCGTCCCTGCCCTTCTTCCTCTGCGAGGAAATTGTCTGGTGATAAAGGAATGACTTTTATGACCAGTCCACCTCAATGTTATGTCCTTTATGTAGTTCTCTACTGTAAATTGTTTGGTCCGTTCCAAGAGTGTTATTGCTAACCTTGTCAGACCATATCATAGTAATTATTCCGCGCATGCATCTATTGATGAAAGCCTCTAAATTTTAACGTCATTTTATTTGTCATTCTCTATGTTTATGAACTGAAAGTCAAAACCACTGCCTTGACATTTGAGTTATAAATACTCAGCTTGGTAGTCAACTTGATTTATTTTGCTTTTAAATTTGTTCTCAACGTGAGGAAAGCAGTTCAGGGGTTTTGGTATTTTAGTCTTCTTCCGTGCCCCAGGCGTGTTGGTTTTACTCCCAGTGTATGTGAAGGGGTCGACGTCTTTTAATGGTTTCCCTCCAGGAGTGACTTGGTTGCTGCTCTTCGTGTTGGCTTTCATGATCTTTGTCTGGCTTTTATTGATGTTGGATCATGTCTGTGTTGACATTGTGTTAAGAAACTTTGTTTTCTTTCGTATCTGGTTATAGCCGTGGAATAGGAGAAACAGGTCGTCGGATGCCTCACTCCTGTCTTCAATAAAGTAAGAGTATATATATATAAATTGTCCTGCACGAAAGACCTTGCAAGTCATTCCTTCGTAAGTGGTTCGTATTGGGGGAATAAACATATCTGGTATCCCGTAATGTCTAAGAAATGTCCAAAGGGTCTCCCCATCGAGATTATATCAAATATCAAGCGTAGTCTACAAAGTTTATACACAGATATAAATCCCTAAATAGATTGTTCTACTATAATACAAAAAGTAGCAATTTCAGTAGTGCAAGATCTATCTTTTCGGACGCCTGCCTGGTGTTCTTTGAGCTTTGTGTCCACAACTGATTTCAGTATTTCCAAGGTGAGTTTGTTAAGGACCTTTCTGGGTATTGACAGGAGCATTATCCCTGTGGAGTTTTTGCAGTCCAGAATATCTCTGTTTTTGGGAGCTTGACGAGATATCTTTCGTTCCATCCGGTTAGTATTTCTTCGTTGTCCCAGTTCTTCCCAAACAGATTATGCAACATTTATTTGGAGGTCTCTGTTTTGATTGCTTCTGGTGGAATTTCATCTGGGCCTGAGGGTTTTCCGCACTTCGTGGTCTCCCCCAGGGTGGTATTAGTTCCACTGCTGGCTACAACATATTCATATTTGTGGTTGTTTCGCCCTAAATGCACAACTTTGCATTTCTCTTCATTCAAACGTAGTTGCCATTTTTGGACCACTCTTCTAGTTGTTTTAGGTCTGCCTGTAGTGTCTCTTGGTCAGACTGAGTGGTGATTTGTCTGTAGATTTTGGTGTCATCAACAACCATGTGAACAGGTGAGTCCACCACCTCTGGCATGTCGTTGATGTAGCATAAAAAGAGGATTGGGCCGAGTACACTTCCTTGCGGAATGCCACTCGTGACGGGGGACCACGACGATTTATTACCATTGATGATAACACGTTGGCGTCTTCCATCCAGGAAGGCTGCAATCCACTGTAGCACTTTGTCACATATTCCATAACCTTTGAGCTTGACTAGTAGTTTCTGGTGTGGGACCGTGTCGAAAGCTTTGGCGAAGTCAAGGTAAATTGCGTCAATGCTCTCTCCCTGTTCAATAGCTTCGGTCCACTTATCAAGAACTGCAAGGAACTGAGTGGTGCATGAGCGACCATGGACAAAGCCATCTTGAAAACTTGACAGTAAGTTATTGGTCAACATGTGTTCCATCACTTCATTTCTTACCAACTGCTCCATCATCTTACAAGCTATGGAGGTCAGATTCACTGGACGGTAGTTCCTTGTTATGTGTTTCTTGCCCTTCTTAAATACTGGTGTAATATTTCCTTCTTTCCAGCAGTATGGTAAGGCTCCCTCGTCGAGTGATTTTGCGAATAGTTCTCGGAAAGATTCAACCAGTTCATTCACCATTACAACCAGAGGACTAGGATGGAGACCATCAGATCCTGGCGGTTTTGGGGTCTTCAGTGTCTTCAATATCTTCTCTACTTTCTCGTATGTGATCATGAAGTCAGTCAGTTCTTCTGTGTTGTGTAGTGTCCTCTCAAATGTCGGGATAGTTTCAAGACTTTCTTGAGTGAAGACACTCGTGAAGTTGGAGTTCAGTATCTCAGCTTTGTCAACATCGGTTTCTGTCATGGTCCCATCTGGACGTTCGACGTCAGCTACCGTTGAACGAGTCTTCATCTTTGACTTGGCATATTTGTAAAAAGCCTTGGGGTTGGCTTTAGCTTCATTGGCTATCTGTCTCTCGAAATCACAAACTGCTTTACTCTGTTTGATGTTCTTCTGTATTTAATGTAATCCTGCTCATCTCTGGTTTCTCGGTACCGCTTATATGCCTGAGACTTGCTCTTGATTGCAATGATGGTCTTGGAATCTGTCCATAGTGGTCTGGGTTTTCTTGCTTGGCCTACCATTGAGTGTCGCAGATTTCAGATTTACAAAACACTTTTAATTTTCAATACCAGTTCTATTTCTTGTGTTTGCAGTTTATAGTTTTTGAGCACCACCTTAGTCACTCCGATCACCAAAGGATGTTCTTCTCCTATCATCATATTTAATTCATTTCTCTTATTTAGCAAAGAATCAGCGTTAAAATACATACAAACCATTGAACTATGTACAGTATTTGCATGGCTGTTTGAGTTTACACTCTGTTGGGGGGCTGACTTTGCTTTGGGTCTCCCTCTTTCCTTTTTCGGTTTTCCATGCTGCGTTTCATCTATGCCCTCTCTAAAGGGGTGGCATCGCGTTTCGGGTAGATGTTCTCGAATGTTCATTTTCTGATTTAGCTGACAGTTTCGCTTTACTCAGGACAAGTGTCCTCATCTGCTAAGTCATTAGTTTGATTCTGAGTGGCTTGGTTTTCTCCTTTTCTGTTGACTCGCTATTTGAATGTGTATGCAGTCGTGTTACTGCAACCACTTCAATGTCATCTAGTTTCAGTTCTTCTCTGTATAGTTGTAGAAAGCTTTCCTGGTCGTGTGTTTTTGTTGTCTGGATCCTCTGATTTACTGTCAGGAATGTTGAAAGCGATTATGTTGTTTCTGCGTTATTTCTTTTGATGTGTCCTCCTTGTTTCGTTCAAGATCGGCTTCCATCTTCAAAAGTTGTTTCTTCAAATCCTGTACCTCACTAGTGTTTGAGCATGACTTTCCTGAATCTAGTGAGTTCTTCAAGCTGGTTAGTTCGTCTCGCATGTCTTTCACCTCAGCTATGTCGTCTGTTGAGGTCAGTTACCTCTTCTGCTAGTTTGCTTACTTTGGTGTTGACCGTTTTTATATCCCCTTTTAGCTCGCTCTTTACTTTACTGATCTCTTCAAGGGGTAAGGCCACAGTTGACCTTCCTGTTTATTGTTTCACACGAATGTAGGGCGTATTAAATTGCGATATGTGAATTTAAAGAATTCATGTGATGTGACATAAGTGCAATTGAGCAGGCATATTCACAGGTTTGTTTGTAGAAGCTATTGGCTGTGAAATGGTGCATTTTTTTGAGAGTTTAAAAGGCGGAGAGATTTATGGGAATTTTTCTGCTAGGGGCCACGTGGGCGCATGAATACAAGGCTATTTTTGTCAAAATTGATGGGCATCGCACGTAGGGGCATTTTAAAAGAGCTGGAGGTATGTGATTTTGATAAAACCTGGTCAGCATGTCAATGAGATGATGGCAGTTGCTGTGAAAAAGTTTCAGAATTTTTAGTGGTCACGTTTTCTTACAATCTAACAAAACGTTAACATGGCCACCAATGCAATTTCAACTGTGGTCTGACTCCTCAAATGCCTTCATTATGTAGTGTTTACACCGATCTTCAATGAGTTTGTCAGTTTGGGCTGATTGCACAGCCGGGCCCCGGCATGTAGTGCAAAACCAATTGAGATCATCATATTTCAGAAGGTTAAACTTTGCCTCTGGCACGTTTGTTTTCGCTGAGCCTGAGCTATGTGACGAAGGTCTACATTTGTTTTTTCCCTCACTGGGGCCATAGTGAAATAAGTAGATTCCCTTACCTTACTGACGCTTGCTTTATTATTTCCTCACATCACAACTTCCGTCTGACCAGCACTAGCTAGATGGTGGTGATATGTTGCGCCTGTCCCTTTATGTAGCCTACTCGTACGTCCTGCAGTGATCTCCTAGCTAAACATGTGTTCTATGCATCTTACCGAGCCCATGTCTGCACAATGGGAAAAAATTAAGGCGCTATATTTCAATCGTGGGGTCGTAGATTAATCCCTGAAAGTTTGGCGCCCGAGGTGCTAGCCGTCTAGGAGGAAAACGTGAACAAACATACGCTAGCTCGATTATTGTTAGATGGCTGTGCACAGCCTCGTATCAATCCACGTAACCAATGCACGTTCGAGCATAGCGCTGTCATGACACTTCAGTCAATGCGCTTTTGCGGAGGATGTTTTGGGTGATTTAAAGTTAATTAGCTAGTTAATCATACGCTACAGGGTAAAATTTTCTTAAATAACATTTTCATAACTTCCTGCCGATTAGCTTAGTTTTATTTCGCCCAATTAAATATGTACGAAATATCACCTGGCTTGATGTGAAACGTAGGTGAAGGTCACTCTGGGCACGATCGGCAAGCGAGGCCAAAGGCACTTTAGTGGAAGATATTTTTCTAAACCGTCCACAAGGTAACTCACTTATTCATTGTCGTATTTTTTATTCTCAGGTTTTAACATGTTGTTCGTGGTATTAACTGTTTATCTTTTTATGTGTTTCGTTTGTGACTACCAGGGATTACACTACGATAAATAAACATTTAGTGACCTTGGCTTTTGCTTGGCGAACTACAACTTACAAGTACAACATTTATAATACTTTACCGGTTGTCCACGACTCCCTATCAACCACTAACGACGTGTGATGCCATTGATGTGCGTTTGCCTAACGCACATATAAAATGCATTTTCATAGAATCTTACAGATTGAAAAGTTCAAAAGACGTCAAGCAAATCCTGGCGAGCGATAATAGGTGTAGTTGTCGGGCGATGATTCCGAATACTAATAAAATATGGAATAAAATTAGTAATCTAGGCGACATGTTTGCATTTCATAGTGTGTGCAGAACACCATTTATCCAAGTAATGCAGATATAGTTGGAAAAGTAGGTAAATACTAGCAATAAACAAATGTTACTTATTTTCAGACAAAAGTATATATATATATATATATATATAATTATTAGGATTCGTAATTATTATAATTATATATAAGATACAAGGGAATATATATAAATATACACACGTTGTGCATGTACATGTAGAGAGACATGGTAGTGATTAGCACATCTGCTTTACATGACAGACCCGGATCGGGCATGGGTATATTTGGTGTAAAAACCTGGCTCTCAACATTTGGGACTGTGTATCTCTCATGACTCGGATGATCACGTTAATGTCAGTCCCGTCTCATTTAACTGGGGACGTAAAAGAACAATTGAGGGTGACATGCACCCCTGGCGGTCACCGCTCTTAATGCTAGCATATAAAAGTCGGCTTGGCGATAGTGTTCTGAAAAAGGCTGGCTAGTTGAATGAGACCTCGAAACACCGTACAATTGTACTATTGTAATAACCACAACATACATACTAGTCAGTTAATAGAACATTGCCAAGTGCTGGAAACAATTACAACAAAGTGGAAATAATAAAAAATATAAATGTACACACGTCATGCAGTAAAAGTATGTGTACACAAATTAAAACAATATATAAAGATACACACATATTACTAACTGTAACTTAATTTACTGTTTTCTGTTCAACTGTTGACCGCTTTACACAGTCGGTTTACTGTTAGCAATTATATTGATATCACCTAGAAACCATGTCATGTACAAGAATTATTAACCAACTGGTATATATATCTTATTCTCCCGGTTGCACAATTTCCCTCTCGTCTAGGCTTATAATCTTTAGTAAACCACCTAATTGAATAGCATGCTATTATATGATATGATAGGCTTTCAAAATGGTTGTAATCAATATTTTTGTATACAATTTATTAGACAACTATCATATTTATGAAATATTGTTTGAAATCTTGTTTCTCAAGAAACTGTCCATATTTTTTGGAATCACCATCTTATGGATCATAACCACTTGCTGCAAGATTCATAAAGTTGTTGACCATTATATGCAGAATGATATATAATATTTTGTATGACATAAAATATATATTTATGTACAATCCTTGCATATACACTTGGCCACATGATTTGTCATTTCTGTTACTAATAATACCCGTTTCTTCACCATTTGTAGGCACAATGGCTCGTCATTTTGGCTCCCTCGGTTGCAAAGTGCGTGGCATCATTAGCTACACGCTTTCTCCATATGAGCTGAAGGCTTATGCTGGTGCATTCTCAAAGGGTGTTCCAAACATGATGTTCCGAATTCAGAGCCAGTTATTCCGAGTTATGCCACGTATGTATAGATCGTTGTGGAATATAATCGTAAGAATTTCAATATGTGTGTACCCTTAGTTTGTGTTAAAACATAAAGGCAAATAGTTGATTTTATAAATGCCAGTGTTTTATTTTATAGCATTTTGTTTATGTTATGTTTTAATCTTCCTGGCATTGGCTTTGATATATCAACTTTCTTACGGAAGTACTAAATATACAACATGGTCTCTTTGATGTATAGATGTAATGATCAGCCGCTTAAAAGGAACAACTTTGAAATCTCCATCTTTCCCTGCACTGTTTTATGATGACTGGCCTTCGAATGTATATAAAGAATAAAATTGCCCAAGTCCCAACATGTTCCATATACTGAGAGTCCACTGTAAAAGATTTCAAAAAGTGTTTGTTGTTTGCACGTTTTTAACTTTTAAGTGCTTGTGCTTCAGCCTTCACAAGATGCTTATAAATGGTTCATATTACAAATATATATTATATATATATCAAGCAATTCATCGAGCCAACCATTGATATCTATCAGTACCGCTTTGTTATCTGAGTACAATTGTTTTGTAGCGATGCTTCTGGGATACCTGATTTATGACTGGGGAGAGACGAGGCACGACGCTCTTCAGCGCAAGGACCCCAAGGAATTCGAAAACGACCAGTAAAAAGGGAGGAGTTGAGGCACTAGCGGTGCAACTGTAAATACTTTCTCTCAGGTGGACGAACATGTCCTGGACGTGGAGTTTAGCACACTGCTTCACTGTGGTTGACTTTGTGGTGCAGCTTCCCGATGTCCATGGGAGGTTTACTGTGAAGTCAGCCATGTGGAAAAACATCATTTGGGATTACAAAGACATGCTTTAAATACAGCTTGATGGGGTCAACCTTGAGCTGTGGCAATAAATTGTTTAATGATACGTTATGCATTGCTTTGTTATTCTTTTACAGTTGTCTAGCAATTAAAGCAATGCAGATTCTGTGCAAAATGCTGTCAGCGTCCAAAAAGAAACGTACACAGATTCCCAAGAATTTTTTTGACGTCAATATCCTACAGTAAGAGTGGATATTGCACCACGGAATACCGTTGTATAGATATGGTGCCATAGAAATGAATAAACATTTATATGTGACGCAGTGTTGGTTCAGACCATAAGGTACAATTTGGCATTACATAGTTATGGACGTCATATTAAACATACTTTTTAAATATAATTGTTTCATTTCAAATTGGTTAATTCAAAACATCAGTAAATGTAAAATTGCAAATATCTATGAAAAAAGAGGCTTTCACCCTTACAAGGTTTTAATGGTCTTTCTCCTATCGACCAAGCACAGTACATTATGGTCTGAACCAACAGTATCCCACACATCACACAGGAAAATTCTAAATTATGGGGCTGAATTTCTACAACCAAAGCCATTATTATTGAAGCCATATACAAGTACATCCCACAACGTATTGATTTTCCATCAGAACCAGGATGGAAGGGTTGATTGTGTAATAATCTAAGACTGGAATCAAAACCTGGTTGTCCATCTACAAAAACACTTGTACAGCACTGACTGTATTTGTTAATCTCCCATCAGAATCAAGACAGAACAGATAATTTGTTTAAGATGATGTGTAATCCTGGACAATGGATTACTGTCCATCTGCAAACAGTCACTGATTGAACAATGGATTGCTCTCCATCTACAAACAGTCATTCAAGTTCATCAGCATAACCAAGTGAATACTGTGACCATGCATACTGTGTCAGCAGTACAAATCATCTAAGCTAATTAGCATACAACTAGTGAACTAGACACAATTACACAGTGATTGCAATTTTAATTACATAATCGGAATTGGTGTTTTGTTTTTAAAAGTAACTGGAATTGGTGAAAATGTAATTTGGTATTTTCAGTTATTTTTTCAATTGCATCATGAAACCTTTTACCTAAAATTATTTGTAACAAGTAATCAATAAAATATAATATATTGCACATATCATATTTATTTGCAATTATGTATAATATGCAGAAATTAGATAACGCTGCTCTAAAATAGATGTTTTTTTTGGTGTCGAGTATGGAATTTATAAATATGAGGTGGAATTGGTATGTGTAAATTAACTGGTGTGGAATTTATACAATGTAATTGATGCCAAGCCTATACAACATTGTTGTTTTAGTAAAAAAAAATGTTATAATGATCTATCCACTGATCTTCATTGAATTACTTGTAAAACAGAAGCAAAATATCTTTCAAACCCAATAATACAACCTTACTGTAGACGTTTATTCACTAATACTGTTACAGAAACTGCATTCTTGATATAATAATATACATGTATATATACACCTATATACAAATGTGTAAAAATATGACATAGTTTGAAAATCAAGATGTATGCTTACTCTGTAAGATATAGTATCAGTGCTGCAGGAGACATGAGGGTCCCAAACTGTAAAACAAGATTTCTTCCACAATCCTGTGTAACTAGATAGTGATAAAATGAAGGATGTTTGCTTACATTAAACATCAATGTGAACAACTATAATAGGCATTACTGCTGCAGTCGTGACGACTAAGTCTGCATGGCAGTAATCATGGCAACTGGTCTCAAGGCACGGCCAATGTGCATTATGCTACTTTACAACATTTGGTGATGTGCCAGGTGTACTCGACTGGAACACAATGTTCATGAATTCTTGGAGGAGGCCGATTCATTAGCAGTATGCTTAAAGATGTTATAAAGATACAAAAATCATCCCCACAATTTTACAAGCATAATTTGAGAAGGAATTTTTTACAAAAACACTGCATGCTTTTGATATCGGCAAACTAGATTAAAATAGATACGATGCTAACTTTGTAACTAATTACGCACATTCTATGTCACACTGCATACATATGGAGGTAATAACTGGCAATTGTCAGATTCATCATGACTTGCCTAGCAACCAAGTCCATCAAACTAACAAACATGGCCGTCACAAATATAAAGCCCAAACACTGGTTTTTGTGACAAAAACAAAGGGCAAAATTTTTTCAGCAAGAACAGTATGTGGGAAAGATGATCTGGTAGATGTATGCCACCCTAGTAATGTATAATATGTAAACATTAGTTGCTATGGCAATGCTTGATGGAGGCACACGCTCATTAGGATCTGACATTTGAATAAGAACGTGGCAGGCCACATGTGTTTGCAAAGATCAGAGACAATGCCTTCTTGTCATCAGACCACAGGTAGTATCTCTCCAAGATGTGTGTCTCTCTGTGAAGACATCAACTCTTTAACTGCATGACAGCCTGGATAAAAAACCATCATTAACATTAATTAAACACACAGGTAATTATAAGTTATTTAATCTGCATTGGATGAGAACACAAGTACGGAAGCATAAATACAAATATGGCATATAAACAATTTGGCAACACAAATCATGTGTAAGTAACATTTATATCTGCTTTGAAATAAAAAAGATGTGCCGACTTCTGAAGTGATATTGCACAAAGTTGTAGTTTTCACTGTGGACAGTCACGCCTCATTATAACGCGGTGGTCGGGGTCCACGATATTGGACCGCGTTGTAAGCGAGGTGCGTTAGGTGTTCCCGTATCAGCCACCAGGGGTACCACGAACAGCAATTAACACGCCACGCTGCCACTGATCGCTGCTGCTGTGAAGAAGCCCTGTTGTCCCGCACAGTTTATCAAGCTTATTTAGAGTAGAATATTAACGTCAATGTGTGCTGTATCGACTTTAAAATATCAAAATGTTGAACTGAATAAATTACACGTGTGTGGATTTGTGGAATACAAATCGACAATAATCTATTATGATGGGCTGACTGTATGACACGTCACTAAGAGTAATGCTTATCGAAAACAATAACCTGGAGATGAGCAGCGGAACACATGCGTATGAGTTTATGCTTGCAGCGCAAAACTTTGATTATTCTCGTAGCTTCACTTCATCCTTTAGCCATCCCCAAAGCATCGATTTGGGTGCATCTCCCGAGACACTTTGCATTGCGATTCACCCTTTTGTATTCGGATGACCAAATCTAACTTTTCGCGTACAGTGTACGCCTTGCGTTTTGGAATAGCGAAGATTCGAGAACGATATTTGTGATGTATGTAACAGACTAACGGAAGGATAATGATACTTCCTTGCTGTTTCACGGGAGATTTATATTACTGTTGCCTGCTCAATTACATTTAACACGATTTTACTCAACTTTTATTTCAATGCACTGTGTGTTATTTTCATGTATCAGCATTTAGTAAGAATTGTTTAATCTTGCCGTCTGAAAACGACTCGCTCTTGCTGTTGTTATGTAGAATAAACAGGTTAAACTTCAATGTTTTTAATCATTTGAAAGATGCAGGAGCGAATTGGCTGGTGTGTCTCTGATGTCTAAATTACCACTGAATGTGTGAACATTTTATTCACATGCAACGCATTTGTGTGAATCACCATTGCAATTAACAAATCGCCCAGCCGAAGCCAACGCCGACGAAACATGATTGATGGCAGCCCAACCATTTCACCACTGGCGGCAGAAAATCTGGGTCCACGACCGACCGCGTTATATCCGAATCCACGTAATAACGGGGTGCGTTATAATGAGGTGTGACTGTATATTGAACTAAACATTGAAATTTGTTGAAATATGAAAATAGTACATTTGTTATGCTATAATGATATAGTTACATTATAATCTAAAAATGATGATACATTTAAGATTGTTTATACAATAAATATTATAGAGGTAATACCAATCACTTCATGATGTCGCATGGCCAAAGCTATCAAGCCCTGATAATTATGTGAAAACTCATTTTATTGTCTTGTATTACATATAGCATAAGTACAACAAGACAAAACAGCAACATAATATTCATTTGCCATAATTTTTTGAACTGGTAACAAAGGAAACCAATTGAATTAACAATCATTACCAGTACCTTATTTGCAGCTTCAAGTGAAGTGATCATTTTTTGTAGGTCAGCTTTGTTCATTTCCACTGAAGCAAATTTTGTTTCGTCTTCCCCTGCCGCATCAATGTCAAGATCAACAGATAGCAGTGGTTCCTGTACCGAGGCGAGCTTGTCACTGGACACGACTAACTGAAAATACATTGATACAGAGTGCACTTGAGGAAGATGCTTACCACGTTTTCTCTCTCTCTGCACCAAACGAAAAAAAGTTGATCTAGATCAAGCCTTACCAATGAAGCTTTTAAAAAAGTCATTAAAATAATAAAACAGTTGACTGAAAATCAACATTTTCCTCTGGCTGATACATGTTTCTCGTCGCTGTTTTGTCAACAGTATTACATATTTTATGTGAGTTGACAGTGAAGTATTTACATGCTTCCCCATAGAGATGGACCGTCTACACGCTTAAGAGAGATAGGAATAAGAAAATAAAAATAGCATTAACCTGGACAACTGAAGAACCGAGGAAGATAAAAGGAAAAGAGGATGGCCAAATTCAATGTGAAGATGGACTTTTGAAATAAAGAGGAAACAACTGGGATGGAGTTCTTGTAGGATGGCAGAGAACACGGCTAAAGATCATACAAAATGGTGGAAGTTACTAAGTGACTTTATGCACCAACTAGGGTATGTAGAGAATAAGTAAGGCCACAGTTTTTTACTTTTAGGTTTACTGATTTTTACAGTCATGTCTAACATCAAAACAAGATTTGTTTTACTGTCACGTCAAACACCGGGGGGGGGTGAAAAAGATAGAAGATATGCGAAATGGGGAAAAGGGTTAATCCAGGCCAGTTGTTTTTTTTAAAGATTTGGATGGAATATTACAGTGTTTAAGGTAGCTGGGGTAGCTATTATATGCTTGTCTTGAATTGATTGGTTTCAGTAGAAGTTGTTAAGATAAATTAACCATTTCTTCACAGATTGTATTCCAGATTAATAAAATTTGCAGTGTTTCATTTATTTGGTTATGTTACAACATTTTTTTTACATTTTTGTAAATGTAAAAAAATAGCCACAAAATGCGAAAATATTTCGTTTTGAAAAAATCCCCAAAGAAATAAATTACATACATATAAGTATGACAGTTTCACTGATAACTTTAAGACAGATTTTGGTTAACATAAATGAATTATGTCTGCTATGCCACCGTGAATGAATTAAGCAAAAGATGAACAACAGCCTAAAGTGTATCTTTGACACAAAGCCTCCACCAATCGTAATTCAATACCGTATTATGTTGCCTACATGTAAGACGCATTCATACGCCAAATTACAACGTCATAAGTGTTATAAAATAAGAAATTAAGCACCATTTTCTGGTTATTACGCAATCTCAACAAATGCTTGTTTTTGTGTCGAAATTTACGGTTTTTAATTGGCGTTTTACGTATTGTTGACAATACATACTGGTCATTTGTAATATTGACATGTCCCCTTAATTTGCTACCACAATGGCCCTTGAATTTGTAACGTGTTGTCATTAATGGTATCAGGTTACGCCAGCCAACTGGAAAACACGTGGCAGGGCGCGTTTACAGTCATTTTGATTGACCCGTTATCCAGTGGGGTCACCAGGTCACGCATACATTGCCATTTCCATTAGCGTCAAAGACACAATAAACTACGTTAGAGCTGATATATGATTTAGTTAGGTAGACATAATACTGATGTGTACTGGAATCACAATAACCAGAAGATATGTTCCGCTTTTATGGTGAACAAATATAGCTGGTTCGAACATCATGGCAACATGTCGCCAACACGTCACAGCTTGACCACACCCCGGGGCCTAAAGCTACGCCTTGAAATAGTCCATCTATATTTCATTTTGAAACTGTCATGACTATGAAAATCGCTTCTCTTACAGAACATTATTCACATCAATTTTGCATGAGACTGATTATTTGCATAAACAGTTGGAGAACAACGAGTTGTCTGCACCGTAATGCGGTACAACACCGTGAAAGGTGCTCCTGGCGTTGTGAATATATTTTCGGTGTCGCAATACTTCTCTGGCTCTGCCATTCGATTTTTGTGAACATTTAATTTTTCCAACATTAGATGTTTTTTAAATAAATTATTCGTAAAAAAATTGTTGCGTGAGAATGTCGGCAGGCTAAAAAAATGCTTTTAATTTTTTTTAAATTCCCCAAAATGTGGTCGGCGGATCCGTAAACCAGAAAAAAATAAAAACCGTTGCCAAGTAGATCCCAGTTGTGTCTTGCATTTATATGTAAGTATCACTTCCAGGTTACTGCCAATAACAAGCTGGTTACACACATAACATCTCTTACCTTTAATTGCCAGTCAAAATCTTTCAGATAGGCTTGTGATATTTCTGTAGTTTTCTTCACAAGTTGAACTCTTATCTCGTCTCTTCTTATCCAGACTGCATCCCTAACTTCCTTGCTGTATTCTAGTTGCAGAAATTCCAGCTGGCTAAGAATCTAAAACCCCAAAACGACATGTCATAATAAATACCATGTTTGGGGGTTAGGTTTCTTGATGTGATGAAAACTAAATTGTCTGGTTTCTTAATTTCTGATATTATTTTAATTAAAGAACAGTCTTTTACTACTGCTATCAAAACATTTGATATATCAATTTAAAATTAACTAAAAGAATTGAAATAAAATTATTCTGTAGCCAGTGATGTTTGCTGTAATAATTTAACTAATTTACCTAACCATGTTACACTCAAGCTCATATAAATTTTTTTAAATATGGCAACATTTTGCCTGAAACGCAGCATTTCCTTACAGTTTCTTTTGTGCAAGCTTTCTTGACAGCATCTCGGCAAAATGTTTTGTAGAAGTCGGTCACTTCCCACCACTCCTCGAGTCCCCAAACATTGGCAAAGTCTTCATAGCAAGGCGGAGACTTCTCACACAGTGCGTCAATGATACGATGGATGAGCTAAAAAATACGAAAGACCTTGGGATCAGATGGTCTATCCTTGAGAACCAGTGGTGATATTGTTTTCACCCCTACAAACATTAAAATGTGGAACTGTCCCAGTTTCCGCAAACAACCACGACACGAAATAACACAGTAACTGAAAAGGCTAGGGATATGATACAACATGACCAGAGAATAATACACCAGTCAATTGCATGATACAACCCTGAGCAATGTGCGTCAGACACACAGGTTCATTGACGTACCCCTGCGTAAAACAATGACGTACCATTGTACGTTTTTGACGTACCCTTGGAGAGAGACATTTTTGATAAACCATTGCATGCTTCTGACGATTCCATGAGACACATTGCCTGGGTGTCGTGTGGTTCATCATGCAAATCGGGTGTATAAAATGGACTGGATCTGCCAGTCCAATTTAATTTACTCAACTCAAAGTTTTTAATTATAATTCTGGTATGTTGCAAGGAGCCAATTGTGGCTATGGTCTACAAAGTGGTGTGTGCACATAAAGTCTATTGCCTATGCAGGTCGCAGGATAGGGAGCTGACTTTGACTATTGTTCCAGCCCGAAGTTGAGGATACTGAGTTGGTTCCATTGAACTTTTGTCTTTATAAAATAAAAATTCCTGAATTGGTCTCTGTGCAGGAACTACAAGAGACCACCTGGAGTTATTGGTCTGTCAACAATATGTAAAACATTTAAGCTGTACTCGTCTTTTGTTTGGTCTTTGGAAATGAAGAAATTTACCAAGAAGCATGGCCAGCACAGAGCCTTCAACCACTCTGAATACGAATTAAGTCGCTGATATCACAGGCGGCTATAGCCTATGCTTTTGTAGTCTCTCTTCAGTGACTTCACTGATAACAAACAGTTGGATATTCCCAGTAAATCTGTGTATCAATTGCAAAACTGCAGGTGTAAATGAAAGCAAAATGTAAACGTGTTTATTCTCCTCCATTAATTACTCATATTAAGCCGTTTGACCGAATGTTTAGGCTTTTAGGGGCGTCGACGTTATAAAAATTCTCTATCATCGCCCAACGTCATGGTAAATATATGTGAAATTTGCATAAATATCAATATAAACATGCAACATCCTAAGGCACATAAAATCGAATAAACATATATGCATTAAATACCGTTGATATCCTATTTTGGGGGCATTTAGTTAATAATTTAGCTCCATCATTTTGTATCTTGTCTGAATCTTCCATTCTAAAGAAATGTGGTGCGCATATTTCTGCGCATGTCGCTTATATCTTACATAAATAAGAAGCACTATTTTGAAGAAATAATCACATGCAATTCAATACTGTTTCAACACTAGTTATTTGTAAATTATGTCTTTTATTAATAAAAAAAAGTCAAATAATATGACATCAATTAAACTTATTTTTTTAACGCTATATGGAGCCTGAGAAATACGATGGCTGCCATCGGAAAGTTTTTCAAAACAATTCGAAATAACTGGAAAAAAAGTGTATTCTTCACATGTGTTGCGGTATATGGTGGGAAGTTCCTGAATACAAAATACGAGTACGCTATAAGAGTTAAATTTTTTTATTATTCATAGAGGGAAACTGCATGATATCGCTCAGCTGTCATGCTTGATGGGTGAGCGATATTATGCAATGATTCTCCTAGATGACATGCCTTGGGCTTGGCTCATGGCCATAGGTGGGCTTATTATATTTCAAATGAAAAAAAACAACTATTACAATCATTGGTTAACAATGTCTTGAACATTTGGCGAAACACCATCAAACAAGATATGACCTTCAATAAAATGCCAGGCATTGATTTTCATAGAAAGTTAGTTGCTCATATTTTGGAATCCGCAGGCAAATTTAAGAATCCATACTTTTTCAACAAATATAATGCACTATGTATGTTGCTAAATACTGTGGTTCCTGAATCCATCACTAGAGGTGTTGCACACACAGTGTGCAGGAAAAGTTATGACAGTGGTGCCACACTGTGGACTGGTCAGAAGTGAGCACATCAGTTTGGCCTGTAATCTTAGGCCCTGTAATTTTTGATTATGGGCCAGACCATGGATTAGTGTTTTAGTTACCAGGTAGTTAGTACTGAGATGTATTACTTGAAGAATGTAGCCACTGCACCGTGCTCAAGGCTGTTTTCGAACAAACAAAAGCTGGAATGACCACTCGACACAACCCAGAACTGACTCAAGATGGCAGCATTGACTGACCCTTGGAATCTACCAGTTTAACACTGGATTTATCGTCTTCTAATGTATGGAGTCACACACATTCCTACCTTGGGCTGTATAAGGGGTATGGAGGGGTCTGGAGGGGTCTGGAGGGTGAAGCAAGGAGTTACAGACTCCCGGGTAAATCAGATTCTGAATAATAATAATAAATATTGGAAACAGACTGCATCAGGGAATGCTTTCCCAGCAGTTATAAAGAGTCCTTCCAAGAAGCCACTAGGCTCCATAGTACGTTATTTGACTTAATAAGCGTACTGTACTCTTGAAAAAAATTCAAGGAATCTTTTCTTAAAGCGTACAACAACATTTTTTCTCTAGACAATAAGGTAACTATTTAACACTAGTGGTGTCACTTGGTGACTAGGGTAGAACAACTGAAAAGTGGTGCCAACTGTTTAACACCAGTTAGTGATACTTTTCAGTTGTTTCACACTAGTCAAATTACAATAATTATGGATCCTGCTGATTAAAAAGGGTGTGTATGCTAATTAGGGCATGTATGCTTAATATGTTGAATACAGTATTTGTTTTTTGTATATGCCACCAGATGCCTGGCCCCAGTAGCATCGGACCCCAATTTCCAATGACACTAAAAATGTATTCTTGAGGGTGAAGGTGGTTTTCATTAGTAGTCAACCATCTATCAGGGAGAATGACCACAGGTAAATCTAACCACAAATATGAAAACTGATACACATTTCCATGGAGAGCAAACTGCCACAATAAGAATGCACATCAACATTGAAAGAAGAGGAAAGTAATATTAATGAGGTGTTGAGAATGTGACTTCATGCAAGTAATATTAAGTGAATACCTATTAAAAAAGCAAGTACTTATTCATCTTTTTTGCCTAGAGCCCATTATGTTGACATGTCAATTTGAATCCTTCAGTATCATGATCTAACATTTGTCTTTTGAGAATTTAGTAAACTTCCCACTTAAACAGTTGCATATCATAGCATATTTAAAAACAGATACCATTGTATGCTGTTAAAGTTTTCATTATGAAAGGTATTCCTTTTTACAAAAAATACCATCCTAGTCTGATATGTTTGGCTCATAAAGAAATTGGTTGCTTAAGAGCTTGTGTCTATGAATTTAACTGGCATTGTATCTGCTAATTGGCTGACCATTTAAATTCTATGGCGACTTGTAGAAGTAACTGGTATTGTGTGATCATGAATATGATGTGATCTTTTGTTATTTTCAGAGAGAGCCTGATCAGACGAGCATATTGCCTTGAAGCACTGGTGTGTTTTATTTACATTTTGTGTTATTGCATATACCTCTGTCGGAGATTATTTCTCTATGTAGAATAATCCATAATTATCATACGTGGCTTATTGTATGATTTCATCGCCAAAAAATATGTAGAATATAAATACAGTGTGAGAATAACCACATCATTTCCAGTCAACCAGCATAAGTTGATAAAGACCATAGACCATATTCATCCTATTAAGCGTACAGTATGCCTGAAAAAAAATTAGATGCAGAAAAAGTCGTATTATATTTTTCTCAAAATCCGTGTAAAAAAAGATGAAGTTTTTCTACCAGGGGCACCACTGTTATTAATCTACCAGATGGTACTATGGTTGGCATCACAACAAAACTTGGCAAATGGCATCCGTTGAGATCTGCGTATTGCTCTGAATTGGAAACTTACACATTTTGGACAACTATCTGTGGTTACCATGTATTTAAAACTAAGTATAAGTGAAACATTGGAGAAAAGTTAGCAGTGGCAAACATTCAGCTTGACAGATGTGCATTATCTATTCTAAAACTTAGTAAAAGACTGGCTGTGATACAGACGCTGATACAGTTATAATCAACCATGTGCTCCGTGTGGGACAGCGAAAAACTCGGGCAGGACACAATGGAAATTACTGTAAAGAAATGCAATGGGACCTCTGTTGTCACTGAACCATGAAAAGAAATGGGAATGTATGCTTATTAGGGCATATATGTACAATAGGTCGAATACGTTACCTGTAAGGACATTAAGCCTAATGATGTATTTGTATGATATTACTGTAGCACTAACAGACAATTTTCTTTAAAACTTTGTTAATAAAGAAAGTTCTGAAGAAGTACACTACAACAAAAAGAATGAAGGGTAGAAATAATTAAATTGAATGTGAAAGCAAAAATATTGGATTTGCTTAAAGAAATATGGCAACGAACCCCTGAAGACTGGAGAACGAGCACGGCGCGTTACAGTGTTCCTCAACCCTGCAGCATCTGGAGGGTAGGTCACAGCATGGGGTTTAAAACATTGTAATCTTTTGATTATCAGAATATCTGTTGTTTGATTAAAAAAAAATTGTAGCCTTCTCGTGAATGCCACGTTTTTTTAAGAGATTGCAAAAATCTCCTGGTGAAAAGTGGAACTTAGTGGACAAAGAAGCCATTGACTTTTTGTGAATCCAAAAATCCTGATTACTCTATTTGAAGCTGCAGTCACACAGTTGAATAGTTTTGTCCCCTCAGAGTAATAGGCAGACTACCATGGCTGAACAGTTCTGCCCGATGCAGTAAGTCCACGCAACAGAATATTAATATCCATGTAGTTTTTAGACCTTCTGTGATAATAAATAAAATTTTAATTCATCAAAACTCATGTCTCTCTTGGATTTGTGTAAATGTGATTTGCTGGAAATGGAGAATGTTGATTTTGCTTTCAGGAAAGGCAAGGCCCTGTTTGAGAAGAATGCTGCGCCACTGTTGTATATGGCAGGACTTGATGTCACTGTAATTAAGGTATGAACTCACATTAGGAAACTGTGCTCTCCATAGTGTTGTGTATTTCTTCATCGTGAGAACATAAAATATTTCCTTCTATCTATCCTACAATGTTGCCACATGCGAGCTCTAATTTTTAGGAAACGCGTTCCTTGAATGATTAATGAAACAGTCTCTGTCTTCTTCTTCTGTCCTCTTGTGCCAGGACAGAAACTATTGCCATACTAAGACTATATGTTCCTTGAACGATTAATGAAACAGTCTCTGTCTTGAGTGTCTTCTTCTTCTGTCCTCTTGTGCCAGGACAGAAACTATTGCCATACTAAGACTATCTGTTCCTTGAACGATTAATGAAACAGCCTCTGTCTTGAGTGTCTTCTTCTTCTGTCCTCTTGTGCCTGGACAGAAACTCTTGTCATACTAAGACTATATGTTCCTTGAACGATTAATGAAACAGCCTCTGTCTTGAGTGTCTTCTTCTTCTGTCCTCTTGTGCCAGGACAGAAACTATTGCCATACTAAGACTATATGTTCCTTGAACGATTAATGAAACAGTCTCTGTCTTGAGTGTCTTCTTCTTCTGTCCTCTTGTGCCAGGACAGAAACTGTTGCCATACTAAGACTGTATGTTCCTTGAATGATTAATGAAACAGCCTCTGTCTTGAGTTTCTTCTTCTTCTGTCTTCTTGTGCCAGGACAGAAACTATTGCCATACTAAGACTATATGTTCCTTGAATGATTAATGAAACAGTCTCTGTCTTGAGTGTCTTCTTCTTCTGTCTTCTTGTGCCAGGACAGAAACTATTGCCATACTAAGACTATATGTTCCTTGAATGATTAATGAAACAGTCTCTGTCTTGAGTGTCTTCTTCTTCTGTCTTCTTGTGCCAGGACAGAAACTATTGCCATACTAAGACTATATGTTCCTTGAATGATTAATGAAACAGTCTCTGTCTTGAGTGTCTTCTTCTTCTGTCTTCTTGTGCCAGGACAGAAACTATTGCCATACTAAGACTATATGTTCCTTGAATGATTAATGAAACAGTCTCTGTCTTGAGTGTCTTCTTCTGTCTTCTTGTGCCAGGACAGAAACTATTGCCATACTAAGACTGTATGTTCCTTGAATGATTAATGAAACAGTCTCTGTTTTGAGTGTCTTCTTCTTCTGTCCTTTTGTGCCAGGATAGAAACTATTGCCATACTAAGACTATATGTGCGCCATAAATTATTGTCTCTTATCGAAGTGTTGTAAATAATCTAGCAGCCCCTTGTTCAATTTCCAACATTGAAGGTGCAGAGTCTCATTCTTTTTATCACAAAAATTATTAGACTTTATTCTGTTAACATTAAGGTACAAACATACAAGATCAGGGAAACTCCTTTTATAAATGCATCTTAAATTTCCTGACCTTGTATTGCAGACGGAATATGAAGGTCAAGCAAAACATTACATGGACGTCCTTGACAACACGGATGCTGTGGTCGTTGCTGGAGGAGATGGAACATTATCAGAGGTATGAGGATCTAGCTCACTCTCGCTCAGTGCTAGACAATTTGATACCTGGACAATTTGACAAATGCTATTTCATACAAGTGTGGCTTTTGTCCTACCCACTACTTTGTATAGCAAGATCGTATGTCCAAGTAATAAGTAACTAAACTAAGAATCCACTGATCTCTTGTGTGCGGTGTTCCTTGCCTTTCTACATGAATATGTACCTCAGTGTTGTTTGTGAGGGTTTTCAGTGCTCAAATTACTATATTTTTAGCCACATAAAAACGTTCTGTAATAAGTGTAGGTGAATATGTGTAGCAATTAGAACACTTGCCTCTCGTGTAAAAAAAATCATACATCAATGTTTTTTTGTTTCCACAAAACATCTAGTATCACCATTCAGTATATACTGCCTTAGTTCACTCAACATGGATGTACGTCATCATATGGGCAAGAACAAAACCTCATATCCTGTGTTTATATTCCCTTCACAGGGAAAGGGTATCCATTTGTTTCAGTAGCTTTTTGATGTCGCCTTAAACAATGGTTTAAGCCATGTAACCATGTTTGAATTGTCACATCCATTACATGGTTTTGAGTTTTGATGATCATTTATATTAGTGACTGGTCACAAATATTATTCTCTGATGTGGTAAATTTACTATTAACAAATTGTAGTTGATTGATATTTTGTCTTTTCCAGGTGGTCACAGGACTTCTCAGGAAATGTGGTGAGGTAAGTTATGAGGGGATGGAAGTTCTAGAGCGACCATCATCATCATCATCATCATCACCATCATCATGCCAGTGCTGATATAGTCTCATCCTATTTTACATTGTGTGAAGTGTTCAGATGATTATTCATTTTGTTTAAAAGAAATAACTCCTGTGGTTGTCCTATGTTTCATCCTAGTTTCCCTGTCCACTTCTTTTATTGTCAAGTAACTGTTCTTCATCTTCAGTAAGTTGCTGGGTTGGATTACATGGACTGCTAACATCTCGTTAGTGTATTAATTAAAGCTCCTGCATTTTTTCACATGTCTCATTTGACAATGCTGTTTTAATAATAGTAGCAGGACTAAATAAGAAAGTAATACTAATGGCACATCAGACACAATCAATATATGGACACGAAGCATATGCTTCAGTGCTTAACTCTCAAAACTGTGCCAGTACACAATGCACAGGAAAATGATTGGTTGTTGTTGTTAAAACTTAAAACACCATAAAATGCTGTAACAGTTTTAAATAATTTTATCATAGTTTTTCTACAGATTTTTACAGAACAGATGACTCTTGTTTGTGATATGTAATGTAGCTGATTGTACTGCAGAGCAACATGTCAGATGTTGTGCTTATTAAAATGCCGATTTAGTAAAATAATGTACTGTACTTGTGTTTGTTGTTCTTCTTCACATGTCGTCTCTGTCTGGTTGCAGGAGAAGTGTAGACTTCCCATTGGAATTGTTCCTGTGGGAGCCACAAATTCACTCGCAAAAATATTGTTTGGCAAAGACGACTCAAACGTCAGGTATGACACAGAGTTGTTTATTCAGATGTCTGAATCCGACATCTGGTATGACACATACTTGTTTATTCAGATGTCTGAATCCGACATCTGGTACATCAGAGTTGTTTATTCAGATGTCTGAATCCGACATCTGGTACATCAGAGTACATCATAGTTGTTTATTCAGATGTCTGAATTCCACATCTGTTAGGACACAGAGTTGTTTATTCAGATGTCTGAATCAGACATCTGGTACATCATAGTTGTTTATTCAGATGTCTGAATTCCACATCTGTTAGGACACAGAGTTGTTTATTCAGATGTCTGAATCAGACATCTGGTACGTCAGAGTTGTTTATTCAGATGTCTGAATTCCACATCTGGTAGGACACAGAGTTGTTTATTCAGATGTCTGAATCAGACATCTGGTACATCATAGTTGTTTATTCAGATGTCTGAATTCCACATCTGTTAGGACACAGAGTTGTTTATTCAGATGTCTGAATCAGACATCTGGTACATCAGAGTTGTTTATTCAGATGTCTGAATTCCACATCTGGTAGGACACAGAGTTGTTTATTCAGATGTCTGAATCAGACATCTGGTACATCAGAGTTGTTTATTCAGATGTCTGAATCAGACATCTGTTAGGACACAGAGTTGTTTGTTGTTTATGTCACAGTTGATGAGATGATATTATTTCCTTTGCAGGTGGATGGCTGATGCAGCAATGTCAGTGATCAAAGGCACCACAAAAGACGTTGATGTTCTCTTTATAAAGGTTGTTAAGTCAATTACTGTTTCTTGACACACTGTGTGTTAAATTTTATACAGATATTTGAAGTAATTTTTTTTTAAGCTATATTTATATTATTTATAAACGTTTTCTTTACAATTATTTTAAGTCTTGGGCCAACGTGAAGACCAGTTTAGGTCTGGGTGAAAATATGTTTATTTCAAATTGAATATGGAAACAGATTGTTCTTGTTTCATGAAATATTTATTTGCTTTAACATCTTTTGATTCAGAACATTACCATGCTAATTCATTTCCTATTACTGTGTCGTTATAATTGCCATCACTGTTTTTATGATAACATAAATTGTTTGCCAAAAATCCTTTCATTGTGCCAACACATTTGATGAACATTTTTACCTAAAATATTATGGAACAACAGTTTCCAAGATAAAACTAGATATGTCTACTAACTTGCTGTCGGAACATTATCTGTGGTATAGAAGCAGGTTAGTGTTCTGCAGACAGAACTGTGAAGCGCCTTCCCAGTCGAGGGAGTGAATCTCTTGAGTTATTCTGCCTGACTGATGATGAATATGTTTTTCAGGGAGAGGGAGAAGAGAAGAATGTGTATGCCCTGTCAGGGATAGAGTGGGGAGCGTATAAAGATGCGGAACATGCCAAGAAAAGGTGACCATTGGTTGATTGCTGTGTTATTTAGATGCTTTCGTGTCACTGTATTGAGAGCTGTTCTTTTAAAATTGTTTCTCTCTTGTGCTTTCTAACAGTGACTGTAAAAATAATGTTTGGAGACATGACAAAGATAATACATTTAAGGACTGATGATGATAATAATATGATAGTTTAGGATAATGAATGTAGAGGGATCGAGATATATGTATAAGTGAATTCGATGATGGAAAAACTATTGTCAGGAAAATTCAGCAAGTCCGAATTGTTTAATCGATACTGCATTCAAAACATACATTTATATTTGATTACTCTTTGACCATGAAAACATAAGACACATTTACAATTCTATCTTGAACACTTAGACAAATGATAATGTGATATATCATCACATAAATTATATTTTGTGCAATGACACAGTCCTGTGGCTGTTTCAGGTACTGGTACTTCGGGCCACTGAAGCATCGTCTCACCTACATGCTGCCCTCTACGAGGCAGTGGCCACCTGTGATCAGTGCCAACCTCGCATTTACCCCGCCGTGTCTGGGATGCTCCAAATGTTACACCCCGCCCCCAAAGGTGACGTGGAAATGGTGGCATATCTTCCTCCAACCCCACCGGGAAGGTTAGTCTGAATCACATGGTTTGTTTTGACTTACTTGTTCACATCGCCATTTTATTTTGGTTGAAATCTGCAAATTTTACTTGAAATTCTGTGTAAATTCATTAAAAATTTCATTCATATAATTGATCTATAACATTAAGATTTCGATCAAGAGTTGCCACCTATAAGGCTAATTTAATAGTTTGTCTGATGATTTCACTAAGACTAAATAAAAATTTTTTACAAGTTAGCTAGCGTGTTGTAGTGCATGGATTCTACCGATAGTTAGGTTAAACTTTTCACAAAAATGAGTCAAATTGAGGAGGGAGATTTAAAAGTGAGAGGCTTGTTTTTACAGTGCAGCAGAAAGATTACTCTGACGTCGACAATCCAGAGTGCGGAAAATGGTACAGTGATGATATTTCCACTGTGCAGTTTATTGCCATGACAACCAACCACCTTCCTGCTAACGAGGTCAGTACTGGGAAAGGTGATGAAGAAATCAAATAGTTTCTTGTTGTCTCTTTTCAACCTACTTAACTGTTAGGTTAAAGAAAATACTGCTATATTATATCAGTAGTCCTGACATTTTATTTGTTTTGTTTGTAGTATCACTGTAGATATTTGCTGATCATTTACAGGAAACCACTGGATCTGCAATCATCCGTACGTGGCCTTCAGACATTTCCAAGAAGGACTTTATAAAAGATGGGTGAGTTATGAACTATTAATCACAGTTTTTCTTGGATGCCATAATAATTGTAAATGATATTCTATAATCAAAGCTACATAGTACAGTGAACTATCGATAGTAACTATAGTTTACAAAACGGTTCAGCAGGGCAACTTATATATTACGTAATAATATAAATAAACCTTTTTTCAACTGTACTGGATAATTTTTTTTATCAACCTAACATCAACAATCATCAGTTAGAGCAGCGTCATTTATGCATTCAGCATTATTAATCAACTACCTCCAAGTCTACATGATAGCGCCACCCATCAGTTATGGTTTCGGACTACAAAAAAAGTCGACAACTATCTCAGGAGGATGAGTGACACATAAATGAAAAATTGTTGGACTCTCCATAAGCCAATGGCTTCCTTGTCCACTTGCTATCTGGGCCTTTGGCTTGGATGGCAATCTTGTTAAATCTTGTTAAAATCTTGACTGTTTTCCTGGCTATTTGCTATTATGTGATACTATCGCGATACTATCAAGATAGTTGTCTCGATACTATCGCAGTGGTAAAACTATCCCCAATAGTCATCCCTAGTGACAGATGTTGTTGGTAGTGTATCACTTGTCACTGACATGACAGTGAACAAGACAGTGGATGAGAGACCTGTCTGGTTGTAGGTGGAGACGGATGAAAGGCGAAGCAAGTGATCTACCAATCGAGACGTGTAACGTCAGCGAGTTTTCTCTGAAGCCAGACATATCAGAGGTACTACAAGTAGTCTGTTCAGCCATTTTGTTCAAACTCTACATCAGTCTGCATGCACGTCATACATGTTGTGTTGTCAACTTCATCAGGATTTCCCTTACATGTGATAACTCAGTAGCGGGGCCTGTATTCTCGAATAACTTACAAATTCGTAACTCAAATGTTCCATCAATATGGCAGCAAAGCTGCCCCTGGGGGACTCTCACAGTCTGCCTGTTTTGGCTGATATTCAACATGGATTGTGTAATACTTCAGTAGGTCTATTAACTATTTAGCACAATATTTGGCCAGATATTCCACGAGTGAACAGTTGCTGCCATATTTACAGAAAACTTGACTTAAAAATTCAGAAGTCTCAAGATTATTGGCCGAAATCCATAGGGTAGTTTGGTGGGGGTTATTTGAATCCCCTTATTTCTCTTATATTCCCACACAGCTTTTTCCACACACTCTAAGTATTTCCTGAGGATCTTGTGTTTGTTTGTCATTAACAACTGAAATTAACCCGTGCCTGAACCAATTCATTTGTCTATTCTACCTGGTATGTGTCCTCTCTGGTGTCTCTGCAGAGAAATACCCATTCTGTTTGTGGCGGGCGTATTGAACAGCCTGTAGGTGCTCTCCGGGTCACTCCGGGGCACTCCACTTACAGGGCATGTCGCAGGTGGAGAGAATCCATTGTGTGACCAAAAACATGACAAACTATTCATCCATTTTCTCATCATATTCCACAAATGAGTTTTTCCACTTTCAATTACTACTATATGAAATACATTACAAAGGTGTACATCGTGTTTGTGTGACGTATTAAAGCAGCATACAAGTGCATAATGATACAGGGGTTTTGCACCTCTCCGGGTTCTATTTTATTTATAGTCCAAACTCCAGTTGTCTGCTTTTCCGTGGACAGACAAATAGAATAGGTCCCATGACAATACTGGCGCCTTTATCAAATATAGAAGATCATGTTTTTGAAAGTTTATTTTAAGCATACATACTTTTCGCCTTGTTAATCCATGATTTGCTTGTAGGGCAAGGAGGCCTGGTTTACGATTGACAACGAGCTGTATGAGGCGATGCCAATCAACGTAAAACTTCTCCGAGATAGGATCAAAGTCTTCTGTCTGCCCCAGCACCAGACAACTGTGGCGAACACACAGCAGTCTTTAGAGGCTTCTCAGCAAAATATTCCCATTGTTGCATAAGTGTTGTTTTGTCAGTAGAGTGTTGTGATTGTATGTATTAAATTACAAAATTGTATTTATCATAACATCGTGTTATATAGTATCAACTATATCTATTTTAGCATCTTTACTACCCAAATGTGTTATTACTGTTTGACCGTTATCTGTTTAATTTGAATGTTTTGCCTCCAAATACCACGTTTACATTACATGCTGAATTGATTCACGAAGAGATAATGGCAAAACTGTATTTAATAAGGTGATTTGTTAATGCACATTTGGGCAAGTACGATGTTAGAATAGAAATAGCTTATTTTATATAACAAGATTGTATGATACAAATGATCAGACTTTTTACTGCTAAATTTGGAACAACATTGGTGGTTGATACAGATGTTAATTCAGCAGAACATTGGTGGGTGATACGGATGTTAAGTCAGCAGAACATTGGTGGGCGATACAGATGTTAAGTCACCCAACATTTGTGGTTGACGCAGATGTTAAGTCAGCAGGACATTGGTGGGTTATACAGGTGTTAAGTCAGCCAACATTGGTATAAAGTTGGCAGAACAATAATAATTTGTAGACATCAATACGCTAGTTGATATCATATCTGCCGTGTTCATATGATGTCTGACATATACACCTATTCAGTTGAAGAATATGTGCTGTATAGTTAAGAATGGTGCTGTGCAGCATTGTCCAAACATGCTGGATTACATATATCATGTAAAGGCGTATAAATTAAACAAATTACAACAAATTGTATAATTCCTAATTGTGATCCATGTATCCTTTCAAATTTGTGCAGACCTTTGCGTGCGTTCGTGTGTGTGTATGTCCATACATACATACATTTATACATTAAATTATGCATATGATGCTGTCAGTAAAGGTGTTCTCAAGAAACTAAAATTGGCACTGTTTCCGCAAGAAATATCAGACAAGTTGGATTACTTGACAATTAGAACTAAACAAATTAACAAATAATTGATGAAAAGGGGATAACAAATCTGCTCTCTAGTGTTGTTGTCAAACTACATTCTATTAGTAATTGTTTTCATAACTAAAGTCTCGGTTCTTAAATTAGCTAAGTTTGTCTTTGTTATATTCTTTCAAGCTTATCGTTCGTCCTTTGTTGGTTCGTGCAGTTAGCAGTTCGGCACAGGTTTTTGTCTAGTAGTAGTCTAGTCTGGTAGCGGGTAGTTGCGCGGGTAGTTGCGCTCATCACGTATTCTTTCAGCTTCCATCGCTAGCTAGCTTCAGCGAACGACAAGCCGAGTACGTAAGCCCTGTCTGCTAGTACAACAGCCTATCCTAAAACATACCTATCACTGTGAGGTACCAGGCTGATTAGATGGGGATCTCGGAACAGCATATGGCTCCAGGGGTGTAGCGTTCATCAACCCATGTCCCAGCCACGGGGTAAATGGTGAAACAATAGACTGCAGGATGGCGGATGCGACGAAGCTAAGCTAAACTGGCGGAATCGTAAGGTGCCTGGCGAACGCCACGACAGACTGTGAGGCGCTTTGGACCAACCTTGCAAGTTAGTTGAGTACTACGAGGCAGGCAACGAATCTTTCCAACTGTCGAACACTAGGTCTCCGTTGGTCCAACAGTGCGTTGGCTCAGATATTGTAGTCCACTTCTGCACAAGGTAGTCTACACTATAATGTTTCTGCGCGGGCAACACTGCAGCGCGCAACATGTGTTTAACGTCTGTCTTGGACGTCGCAATGCGTGTCTTGTCGGAGGGTGTATATTTAAGGACTCGTTCCAGTGGCAAGTTGTTCATTCTTAACCGGCTGAAAACGAAGTTGCGCCAAATTAATTAAGTCCGTAGGTTTCTCTATTCGCTGATGATACCCGCATCGTTGCACGTAGAGCCTCCGATCTACGAACACTTGTGTTCGCTTTGGCGTCACCATTGACACGCGAAAAACCCAAGTGCTGTACGAACCTGCTTCTGCGCCTTATGTCGAGCCATATATGTCACTATGATGTTGGCTGATACGCCACTGAATATTGGATGGTACGCTACTGAATGTTGTCGATACATTCGCGTACCCAGAAAGCACTGCCTCAAACTAAATTCCTAGTGTATCGTGCTATCATTCTCTCGTGCCTATTATATAGCGCATATACGTGTACGCTTTATCGACGACACAGGCGACGACTTTCGCACGTTCAATTCTCGGAATGAAGTGGTCGGATTGCGTAACGAACAGTAACAACATTTTCGAAGCAAGGGTTCCAATTTTACATTTCTATCCATTTTTTTGTGAAGAAAATGTGTTGGTGTATGGTAAGATGTAGCATCTTAGAACATTTCATTCCCTAAACCATTTTGCATATGTAAAATAATGTAAACAAGGTAAACCTATAGTTCTTGGGTAGAATTCCTGTTTTTTAATATTCCACATTTCCCCCGTTTTTCTAAATTACTGATGTCTGATAACTAATTAAGATTAAAAAACAATTTCCTTTCTTGACCGTTCATGTATCTACTTAACATGTTAATGTTGCGAAATATTTTCTGAAACGTTGTACTTGTATTGCAATCAGAGACTTTGCTGTTGCAATTTCGTGTTCCTGTTTATACCCAGCCGTCGACAGGTGGCACCGTCGTCTAAGGCAGTGTCAGATGAACCATTTTTCATTCTTTTAGATGTCTAGGCGCAATCATATTCATAAGTAAAAAATTTTTTACTCACATAAACTATTAATAGATCATTTTTTTTACTCGCATAAACTATTAATAGATCATTTTTTTTACTCGCATAAACTATTAATAGATCATTTTTTACCAAGATAATATATCATATATCATTATATCTAGCTGATTCAAATAGGGTTGGTAAGCTAGCTCAAATAACACTTTGTGTGGGGTAAGTAGAGCCACAGTGCAGCGTAAGTTGCGTAAATGCTTTATTTGTATAATTTACGTTGACCTTGTAAAATAAATGTCAAAACAACTCAGCAAACAACAACACGTCTCTGACGAGTCTACGCACTTAATTAATAAGTCGAGACACTTAATTAATACACTTATAGGCCAATCGCAACCAAAGTAGCTTACTGCTAATGTGCTAATAATCCGATAACCCAATTTGCTCGGAAAAATTAATTCCTTGATGCATTTTGGGGTAAAGAACACTCGTCTTAGTTCTTTAACCGCTGCTCAATTAACCATCCCTTGGCTTGGGCCTTGGGTGGCTCAACTTTATTTGTATAATTTACGTAGGCCTTGTACAAAAAAATTCGTAACAACTCAGCCAACACATTTATCCAGTGGGTACAACACGTCCCTGACAAGTCTACACACTTAATTAAAAAGTCAAAACACCTAATTAATATAGACTTATAGGTAAATCGCAACCAGTGTAACTAACTGCTATTATGTTGCCTTGTAGCTATCAGATGTCCCAATTTGCTCCCAAAAAATACATTCCTTGATGTATTTTGGGGCAACGAATACTCGTCTTCGTTCTTTAACCGCCGCTCAGCTAAACCTCCCTTGAGTCTTGGGTGGCTCAACTAGCCCCGTTTTGACAATTAAGCTTAGTTACTTAACTTCTCATTAATGCGTGAAGTGAAGAAAACAATCTTCTTCTCTGTGCATAGTTAAACCATTTGTAAGTGCACAAACAACACAGTCTGATCATATGCGTTGATAGTTTACCCATCAGCAGACATTAATCACAATTCCTAAAAGTTTCGAAAAACATGAAAAAATATACTTTTAGCTCACAGACCGTTGTGACAAACGTTACCTATCATATGTCAATCATGTTCTAATAACATGTTCAATCACTGGGTGGTACCATGTAACTGTCGCTGCTGTAGTTTCCTGGGAAACGTGGGTGGCTCAACTAACTCAGTGGCTCAACTAACACTGCCTTTCCCTACCTTCTGCATCACTGGTTCCCTGCGCATATGCCAAGTCCATATTCGCACATGTTGTGCCTATTGCAACCTTGACGATGATTGGCTCATGGCATCGGGTGTCTCGAATCGTTAAACAGTATGGCTTCAATGCTGACGAAGCTTAGACGTCGTGTTTACGTATTAGAAATGAATATGGCGTTCCACGATGAATTAATTGTCACATGTTTACTTGAATTGGAATGTGCATTTTCCTACTGGAAAAGGAAGCATGTTATCGCATTCGCCACAACAATGGCGCCGCACAGTAGACCAGGAACTAGCCAACGCCTTCTAGTAGACATTTCTCGAAGCCGTTTTGAAGTACAGCTCTAGAATGCCATGTTAAATGCCCTGGGTTGTAACTGAAGAAACTAAAACCCTGATTCGCTTATTGCATTATCAAAATAAATATTGTATATCAAATGAACCATGGCATTATTCGTATTACTTGCAACACCAATGACGAAATAACGCAACTTTATTTCCACGTATACAACGCAGCGGAGGATTTAAGTTGATTTCGGTGGAAGCTTGGCAGGTGGATTTGTAGCCACTTGCATCGGATTCTTCTCCACCCGGACGGGTCCTCCTGTCGTCCTTTTGTACGTCTTAAAAGAAAATATAAATCCACACAAGTCAGGGTGTTTTAATGCATCGCTACTGGAGGCGTTGGTCAAATAGGGCAGTTTTATTTTGCAAATTTATGTTGCTCCTGTCCCAATTACAAGTAATCGCAGAACCGTACTTGTAGCCGTGTTCATAAATGTTAACAGTAATCGTAATAATAATTTGTGATGTAATCGCCTCATCTATGTTACAACCAGCTAACACACAAAGGAGAGGTTTGGTGTTGCTTCATAAGTTACACTTAAATAAGTATAAATCAAAACTTTCAATTGCAATTAAAAGTATATCTGACCTTGACGCACTGGGAACCACTCAACAGGTATGACGGGCCGCACATTTTCCTTCCGCTGAATGAAAAGAAACGATTCGATACCAGTCGACCAAACACATAGATTAAATTACTACTAATTATACTAGCTGAGTTACCCGGCGTTGCACGGGGCGAAAAGGAAGCCATAAGTATTTTCTCCTCAAAGCAAAACAAAAATCATGGTTTTGGAGCTATGCACCTAAAAGAGATAATAAAAACTAACCAAGTGCAACTAAAATAAAGAATATCACGCCAGTGGTTTACTCAGAATGTGTTCTAAAAGTTGGAGAATCCGGTAATTTTTCCGAATGACCGAGGGCTGACATTTTAACCAGCGAGACCGATAAGCGCATGCACATTTCTATAAAATCGAGGTGGGAGTGCGGCATACACAGACCCAATGCAAAGTCTAAAACAAACATGTTATTTTGCCAGAAAAGAAGACTAGTTTAGTAAACAAAGGCCAACATTATTATGTTACATAAGTTGAGTTTGGACAAAATAGCCTGGCTATGTCCTATTGGCAAGAATAGGAATATGTATATACGAATATAGTTTTATTTGGCGAGCGAATACCGCCAGATTACCGCACTCGTGACTTAGTGTTGTCTAACATTATGGCGCGGCCCATGAAATTAAGATGTTGTGTGTTCAAACAAGGTTTTCCTCGTAAACCACTGGCGTGACATTCTTAATTCTCGTCACAAATGGTTCTGTTTTAGTAACTTCTATAAGTGCATAGGCCGAAAACGATAACTTTTGTTGCGCTTTAAAGCCGCGTCTATGGATATATATATATATATATATATATATATATATATATATATATATATATATATATATATATATATATATATATATATATATATATATATATATATATATATATATATATATATATATATATATATCACTTCGAGGATCATTTTTAAACGGCGCGCGCTTGGCAGGGGCCGGTTTCACGAAACGTTCGTACCGCAGGAAGGAACTTAAGTGGACGTTTGACATAGATTACGTAAGTAGGAACAATCGTAGCAAGCAAGCAATTGTACGTAACTACAAACTACCCTACGTACGAAAGTTCCCACCTACGTGGAATTTCGAAAACGTTGTAAATGTAGGAACCATCCCAATGGACTTGGGCCCCTGAGCACCACTACACCATTTCAGCCCCATACATGAGAAACTGACGGAGATATGAGGGAACAAGCAAACAAGTATAACCACATCCTGTTATATAGTATAGACATCGTTTCCTGGACCGACTTACGCGTAACACAATGCTAACTTACCCGTATTTACATGCTGGAAATCGGGGACCAGACTTGAAGAAGCCACCGCAACCGTAGTAGTCTGAAACAAGGTAGACAATATTACAGTAATTCTATGTATTAATATGTCCTAAACTTGCGAATATTCAAATTGGTTGTATGTAATTTAATATACATAAGTAACAAATACCGCAACCGGGTCCATTGATAATGACATTCTTGCGATTTGTGAAGAATTACTTGTATCTGTTATAAAAAATTGGCTATACACAACTCCAGTTTGGACAGCTGTAGAAATGAATTGATACGTTTGAAGGTGAATACGGCTGACGGGTTTCGATTTATTCCATTTTCATTTGACGTTGTAAGCTAAAGCACAATATTCGTATTGTTTATGCGTAAGGACGTAAGTAAAAAAGGTAAAGGTACATTCTTATATAGCGAAGTATCCAGTCCGTAGGACCGCTCAAAGCGCTTTACACTTCACCCCCTGGCACACCTGTTCATTCCAAGGCCATCTCAACTTCTCTGGGAAGCATTCAGCCACGCTGCAATTGCGCTACTACTACTACTACTACTACTACTACTACTACTACTACTACTACTACTACTACTACTACTACTACTACTACTACGACTACGACAACGACAACGACAACAACAGCTACTAATACTACTACTACTACTATTACTGTTGCACTACTGCTCTACTGCAGTACTGCACTGTCGCTGCCGCTATCACTAATGGTAATGGTGACAACAATAATATAGCAATAATAAATCCTCAGGGACCTGAACTCAGAGGCACAGCAAACCAGAATCGTTAAGCATGATATCGTGAACAGGGACGCGCAGAAGTAATCATTAAAAGCGGGTGACCGCCGAGAATTTATGGTGGAAATATACACTCACATTTGTTGAAGCAGTAGTACCTCCCAGGAGTGGGGAACGGGAAGTAAAAGAGGATCCCCTGGCTGCAGCAGTACATCTCAATGTACCACACCCATCGACTGTGAACAAGAAAGAGCAATAACTCAATACTCCCTCCTCAATTAGATGTTCGCTTGTCTCGTTTCAGAAGTATTTCGCGAAAATCGAACTTATTTTAATATCCACTATTTGTTAGCTCGTTTGTACACATGTGGCATTTAGTTTTAATGAAATCATCGGACAAACTGTTACATTATTTTCAACTGGCCAAAAATGGAAACTGGAAGAATAGACGGACATGTTTACCTAGATACTTATAGGCAAAATTTTTCGCCCCGCTCTTCGACTCTGGGGCGAAAGGCCTGACGTGCATTTGCTAAAGCGCCATTTTGGCAGTTCCGTAGCCATTTGGCTACGGAACTAATAACTTAAGTTTTAAAACCGATACGCACTAACCGTTTCACATGTGTATTCTGTGACATACAACCGACAATTGGGCGTCAAGAAACTGAAGAAATGTGCTCCAGATAATTACTTATGAGTACTTTTATCGGTGACATAGAAAACATTTCACAATTAGCCGCCATACTGTGCACGTGATGTTGCCTTTGGGTCACATGATCAAAGGCGATTTCGTGTAGAATGAGGCCAGAATGGGCCAGCAGCACAGACATAAATAAAACACCCGTTAGTAAGTTAGTAGTTTATAGGGGCATTATTAATGATGTAGCTCTATGGCCAGCAGACGGCAATTCTTAGCGTGACCTTATATAGATCTATGGAAATCCCGCGTGTTATTCTCGCTCACAACAACATCCGGTTATATACAAACCTTGACAAGCACATGCGTTCTGACAAAAAGGTAATAATTTCACACTTTTACATGGTTATTGTCAGGTAACTTTAGTGATATACATATAAGAATGCATACAGACACGAAATACATGTTTATTGCTCTGTTTATGGCGTTTTGTAAGGTTTCACGTTTCATGAAAATACTTACGTTTCGGCCGAGCGAGATCTTCGCCGTACTAGTAGCAACAGCCAGATAGAAAAACATTGTAGGGCGATTGACTTTGCCTAAGATACTTACAGGCAGACCCTCCTACGCCTCCACCAAGGTCGCGACCCCCATTTCACGCAGACGATTTTAAGTCTTTTACATGGCAGTTGAACAGAGATCCACCATTTCGGGTGACATATTCCGCAGAAGGTGTCACTAACTGTAAAAGAAATGCCTTGTGTACAGATAGGGGAAGGCAGTGGTAATTGAGCCACTGCCACTGGCACTGGCCGGGTTAGTTGAGCCACTAGTCTCGCTTCTCCGACTCTCTCTCTCGGCGTCGTGAATCCGCAAAGTGAGAATCTGGGCGCATACATAATTTCCGTCGCAATGGGAACCCCAATCTGTGCGACAAACAGTGGCGCCACAGCGCGGAGCCTGAATAATCGAGGCTATTGTTTCCAATGAAACCACAGCAGCGACAGTTACATGGTACCACCCAGCGATTGAATATATTACTAGAAAACAACTGACGTATAATAGGTGACACTTGTCACAACGGTCAGCACATGTGAGCTAAAAGAATGTTTTGATGCTTTTCGAAACTTGGTAATTGTGATTAATGTCTGGTGGTGTGTAAACAATCAGCGCGCGTGACCAGACTATTGTCTGTGCACTAACACACGGTTTAACTATGCACGGGGAATAAAATTATTTAAATCACTTCGCGCATTAATGCGAAGTTAATTAAATAAGCTTGATTGTCGAAACGGGGTTAGTTGAGCCACCCAAGGCCCAAGCCAAGGGAGGTTTAGTTGAGCAGCGGTTAAAGAACGAAGACGAGTGTTCTTTGCCCCAAAATGTATCAAGGAATTATTTTTCCGAGCAAATTGGGTTATCGGATAGCTACAAGGCAACACATTAGCAGTTAGCTACTTTGGTTGCGATTGGCCTATAAGTCTATTAATTAAGTGTCCCGACTTATTAATTAAGTGCGTAGACTCGTCAGAGACGTGTTGTTGTTTGCTGAGTTGTTTTGACATTTATTTTACAAGGTCAACGTAAATTATACAAATAAAGCATTTACGCAACTTACGCTGCACTGTGGCTCTACTTACCCCACACAAAGTGTTAGTTGATCCAGCCTACCAACCCTATTTGTATCAGCTATATATAATTATCTATGCATGCTAGATATATTATCTTGGTACAAAATGATCTACCAGTAATCATAGCTTATGTGAATAAAACAATTTTGACCTATGAATATGATTGTGCCCTAGACATCAAGACGAATGAAAAACGGCTCAACTGCTTTCCCCATAGCATATTAGCATACGATTTCTGATGGTAAATATATTACAGCAATAAATATTAAAACATGAAGTATAAAGCTGTTAAATTAGATCGAACATTTAGATAATTTAGGCGTTTTCGGTACCAAACCCCCAACTAGCCATATAGGCCTATGTATAACTTAACCAATTAAAATCGTTGTAAATTCCCTTAAAAATACACACATATTTAAGACCAGCGTAGGCGAACTCACGGTGTCTCTTCTGCCGACTCATCACCTCCTGATAGGTCTCCCTCGCCTCGCTCTTCAACCCGGCGTCGTCGACTTGCTCCAACTCCTCGGCGAGCGACGCCGCCAGCAGGCCGAGCAGACACAGCGCTAGGGTCACCCGCAGATCACTCATCGGCACGGTTGGCTACCGGGAATGAAGAACTGGCTAGCTGAACGACCTTCCACATGGCCCACATAGCTTAAATACGTACGCACTCTGGTCGATTTTATCGTACGATCATGTTATGTAGTATAAACATCTCGACCGCCCAAAAGTGTTTTAACGAAACACAATTTTGTCGTGATCTGTTTATGAATGTCTACCTTGTAGTTGAGATTGCAATGCAAACATGATATTCGGGATAATATATTCAGATATTAAAAGGTAAAACTATATTAAACAGATAATGGTCACATTGTATTAAGACAATTGTAGCTAATTAAATATATTTAGGCGAATGATGTCGTACGACACCGTTTCGCCAAAAGGAAAACCTTATTGAACAAACAGCATCTCATTTTCATGGGCTGCGCCATACTGTTACATAACCCTACGTCATGAATACTTTCCAATATGATATGACCATGCAGTTTGCGTCTCAGCTCAACTTATGCAATATATTTTAGCAGTCGATCTCGTTCTGATTTAGCAGTTCGCTTGACGTAGTTCGCGACCCTTCCATTTGGGTCGAAGGTGCTGGACGTCGATTTCTTAGAATTGCTTGGTGTTTATTGGTCGCCCAATAAACATGTCAGCCGCCAGACAAACATAAATTTGACCAGAACCTTCCACTTTTAGAAAAAATTCTAAGAAAACCACTAGTGTTGCATGCTGTTGTAAATTATTAGTTTTTGTTAACTCATTTAGGTGCGTTGCTCCAAAACCATGATTTTTTTTCGCTTTAAGCTCATCTATAGCTGTACACTAACGGCACTTACTTCAGTGTTCACCTGTGTTCACTTCTGGAAGCAGCGACACGTTCTCGATGCTCTGAATACGTCCCGGTTGTCGTCGTCTTTATAGCGTGAAAAGTCATAAACAGGGTGCAGCTTGTTTACTTCTTCAGCTAAGGCCAGTATTAAGACGAATGTCAGTATAACGTTTTTGCAGGACGGTACGGTCGTCGCGACCTTTAAAAGAAGCTAATTTATTACAGTAATTCGGTAATTTTTTTTCCTGCTATTGCAGCATTCGACCAACTTGCCTGACCGCAAACATTTCATTCGGCTCTACGTTGTCGGTTTTAATAATAAAATAGAAATAATAAACTTTATTTATACACTCGTATCCAGAGTAAGACCCTGTCAGGAGTGTGTGTGTGTGTGTGTGCGTGTGCGTGTGCGTGTGCGTGTGCGTGTGCAAACTACTAATGCAACTGTTTGTTATCATATATCACGATATCTGGAATATTTACATATGATCTTTAACAAGATGTATACAAAACTCAACATACTATTGCCCATTTTGTATTGTTTGACATGTCAACTGATTAATAATATTATTATATCACCAATTAAATCCACGATTCACACCGCTATGTAGTGAGTTTTCCCATTTTATTATTGCCAAAATATTAGATCAATGCATATAATAGTGCCTATAAAATTTTTAAAACACATTTAATTACGTGTGTCTCGTGTTACTGAACTTTCGGGGCGGGCATCATATTAAAGTTAGCTTCATTTTGCACCAGATTTTGGACGTTCAGAGTTATTATATTTTATATACGTGGTGGGGGGCCGTCATACGTGTGTGTGTGTGTGTGTGTGTGTGTGTGTGTGTGTGTGTGTGTGTGTGTGTGTGTGTGTGTGTGTGTGTGTGTGTGTGTGTGTGTGTGTGTGTGTGTGTGTGTGTATATATATATATATATATATATATATATATATATATATATATATTTTATATATGTTTGTATGTATATATATATATATACATATATTGTATGCATATATATATATATATATATATATATATATATATATATATATATATATATATATATTGAATGATATATATATATATATATATATATATATATATATATATATATATATATATATATATATACATATATTGAATGCATATATATATATATATATATATATATATATATATATATATATATATATATATATTAGCTGAAGAAGTAAACAAGTTCGTCGTTTATTTAATAGTTTTCCAATGGGCGACACACATATCTGTCCATAATGTGAACACATTAAAGACATGCTAAAGTTTAAGTTTGGTGTACACGCACCCACGCACGCACGCACGCACGCACGCACGCACGCACGCACGCACGCACGCACACACACACACACACACACACACACACACACACACACACTGGAAAACTATTTTCAGTAAATTAATGACCTAGCAGAGTTGCATTTAAAAAATAGTAAGAGTATCAAAAAAAGCCTCTCCTGTTGCCGGTAGATGTCAAGCCGCGTGACATTATTTTGATCAAACAAACCAACTTCGCCTACGCCTGTTCATAGATCACTTAAAATGTCGAGCGACGGCGATTCTGACGGTGCAACTGACATAAACTTATCGGTTCAAGTCATTCCGTACATGTACGAGTCAACAACGCGGTCACATTCACAAAAACGAAGTAAGTAGGTCTGATTTATTGGCCGAATCCTTCGGATTCACGCCGCAGTAAACAAATGCCCGGGATAAAAAACCCTCAAAAATAACTTTAAAAATGTAAATGCATTTACAAATTACGAATTTATTTATGAAACTGTTTTTAAATTCCATGTTTAGTTTGTACAAGCTAGTAGACACAGTCGTCGAGTATAGCCTAGCCTTTGCCTGGCCCTAGGCTTGGAAGTTGGACCAGCTATCGGCCTAAGTTACTCGGTGGTTTGATTAGGAATATTGGAGCACGTAGGGAAATATGTGGACACTGTACGATTTTACTGCCGAAATATCTTGACATGCAACTGTGTCGATCTAACTTTTGAGTAGAGCCTGTGTCGCCTTTGGCTTTGCATTGGTCTGCCCTTTGGCTTTGCCTTTGCCGTTCGGCTTTGCCTTTGCTTTGGCTGGCTTTGGCATTGCGATTTTGTCGTAGCACAGTGCACAAAGTGCTTATCGGTCTACGCCAGCTATTATTTAAAATTTATATACGTTGCAGTGTTGTAATAGTGTTTAAACTAATGACATTGATGTCACACCCATATTCATTGTTTTTGCCCCACTTCAGCATATAAGCTTTTGACGTACGCAGATGTTCTGCGTTGCTACAGAATAACAATGTTTGTTGATGTTCGTTTGGCCAGACTGACGTCACACGCCGACTCCGTACGGATATTGCCGAGCGAAATGTCAAATTGATTCATTGCACTAATATTATAATTAGCTTTTATTGATGAGTTGATTTATTAATGCATTCCAAACTACTAATGCAACTGTTTGTTATCATATATCACGATATCTGGATTATTTACATATGATCTTTAACAAGATGTATACAAAACTCAACATACTATTGCCCATTTTGTATTGTTTGACATGTCAACTGATTAATAATATTATTATATCATCAATTAAATCCACGATTCACACCGCTATGTAGTGAGTTTCCCCATTTTATTATTGCCAAAATATTAGATCAATGCATATAATAGTACCTATAAATTTTTTAAAACACATTTAATTAAGTGTGTCTCGTGTTACTGAACTTTCGGGGCGGGCATCATATTGAAGTTAGCTTCATTTTGCACCAGATTTTGGACGTTCAGAGTTATATATTTTATATACGTGGTGGGGGGCCGTCATACCTCCAGGGGCCGTGCTGCCCCAAGTTACCCTATCATTGGTAAAGTGTATACAAATTTTTAATTGCTACAGTAAAATAAGAAATAAATTAATCAATGTTTTAAACTGATTTAGGTTTTGAAGTGAAGCATTAAATAATTTAACAGTTGTTTTCTCTAGTGTGATTTCTGTACATCCAATTATGATTAATTGAACACTCAGTCTGGAACACGTCATGGACAACAATAGAGACCAGAGCACGTTACACCTTTACTCCTTATACGGGGGTTTGTGTGTACCCTGGTATTGTTACGAAGCAGAAGTGTCACGTGGTCATTAGTGTCTTGTCTGCGGATTTTCATTTTCAACCTCCTGCCCACTGCCAGCCGTTGCATTTCAATTAACTGACCGGATGGCCCGTAGGCGTAGGCCCGGCATTCTATGTACGTGCATCTCACCGAATATTTCCCACGCCGTAAGACAAAAATGTAAGAAACTCCTCAAGAGTTGCCCACGGGTAAGATGTGTGGCGTTCATGCGGTTTCATACTTCACACATCCAACAATTTTCGTGTGTCTTTGCAATGGCGTCTGCCCATAATGACCTATCTCTCCATGTATTATTTCTTCACCGATTTGCAAAAAATTATGTCAACGGGTGACTTACTACCCATGCCAAAGAATGTTGCACACGTTGAAGTTTCATGATGTCGTTCACCTGTTCCTTCGAAGTTCCAGATGTCACGATGACCGTGGCAGTTTGCTTTACTACATTTTGTTGACGGGTCTTTTCTTGTCTGGGTCAAACGTAAATGTTTTTGTTATCGATTGAAAAGGTCAAGGACATCATGAGACTTCAACGTGTGCAACATTCTTTGGCATGGGTAGTAAGTTATCCGATCTCCTCGTTTGTCCCACCCAGTGGCAGTGCAACTACTTAAATCACTGCATTTGCTCCCTGTCCAACATACAACATTAATTCTAAGATCTGCACAATCACCGATCAAGCACTTTCGTCCAAGCAACCAGTACACATTTACATTCACTGCTCATTCCTGCAAGACAGCCCAACTAGCTTCGATCATCTGGTTCTAATCCACTTTCCGTCCCCGTGGAACTAACTTCCTACCACTGCTTCCTACTAACGGTCGGCTGAAAAATTTTTTAAAACCCACCAGTTTAAACTCGCTTATCTTCCTTGAATCTTCAGGTAACCGGTCCAACTGTTTACGACTGGAATTGTTAAACCGACATGAAAAATTGGCTAACCCGTGTGTTTTGGTGAGCTGCTGAGATTGGGTTTCCCGTTGATTTTAGAGCAATAGAAGTTTTTATTGTATCGTACAATACATATATGAACAGGTAAATTTAGCAGTTATAAGACTGTTTTTGCCATAAATTGTTAGTATGGCTGCATTAGTGTACATATTTTGAGCGTGAAATTCTTACTAGTGCGTGTTGTCAACACAATTTGCTTCGAAATGTTCGAAAGAGTTGGGACAATTTAATATGAAATCGCATTGTTTTAAGATGCATAATATTCCAGGTTGTAAGGTAACGTTTTGTCAGATGTCGTTTTCGAACTCAACGACGGCGTAAGAATCGTTGTGTGCCCATCCTATTTGTTTTTATTTTGTTGATTGCATAGGTACCTATGACAATAATTACTATGCATCTGATCATAAAGTGAATACCTGTGTGGAAATTTAATGTATGGAATATGTTCATAAAGTTATTTGTGCCTGGACATCCGTATTCCTGCAATGTCAACTTGACCTGTATTGAAAGTCTGACATTTTAATCACTATGTTACCGCGTCAACATTTTGTTTGCGTATTTACAAGGTAAATTTGAATTTCGTGTCATAATCACGTTACATTCGTTTGCCCAACGTCACAGCATCATAAAAACGAAACGCGTCTTCAGAAGTTTATTTGCGTCTGGCCTTTGTATAGTTCATGTCAACGTGCTCTTACAATGAGGCGTGTATTCTATCGTTTTTGCAGCAGTTTCTGCGTTTATCCGCGTGTATTTGTGAGCGTGTGCGGCGTGTGTGAGTGTTAGTCACGGGATGACGCGATGCCTGTGTCGGCCCACATTGAAGCAACACATTGACAGAAGACACTGATGTGTGTTTTGGTGTAAAATTATTAAAACATTGTTGTAAACCGGTTGTTGATTACGCATCCGCAATATAACAACCTGCGCTTATAAGTGGGGATTACAACGTTTTTTACGGAGTTGACCAATGGTGTGGTGCTGGTAGAGATTCTCAACATCGTCAGCATCTATGGACAATGCATGTCATCGTTCGTTGCACAGACAATGCACTGTTTCGACTACCCGTGCAACATTACACATATCACTAAATGACATGCGACGTCTCTCAATTGTTTATTCATGTTTACCAGCCAGTAGAAGGTTGTTGAGTGTAGCGTGTCTTATGCAACAAACCCCGCGAATCTAGTGCTTCTGCTAATGCTAATTATTGTAAGGTGTAGGGCCTACCATGAATGAGAAGCGTAACACGACCAATTAAAATAATCTGAAGTGAGTACGCAAAATAGCATTTGTCTTGTCTTGACTTGCCTTGCCTTGCCTTGTCTTGTCTTGTCTTGTCTTGTCTTGTCTTGTCTTGTCTTGTCTTGCCTTGCCTTGCCTTGCCTTGTCTTCTATTGTACTGATACTGGCCAACACTCATATGGAGTGAAACGGCCAGGGTTGGGTGCGCATGCTATTTAGTCGTGTTTGTTTGGGACTAAATGTGTGTGAGAGCTTGCTTAAATTGCTGTTACTGCGATGCTGGTTATTCTGTCTGGTAGTGAATTCCAATTTTTTACTGTTCGGGGAAAATAAGAAAAATTATAACAGTTCTTGCCGGTGTGGATGGTGTTGAAGGCTTTGCTATTTAGATGCCATGAGTGGCGTTAGACGGGCTGGAGGAGGTTTCCGACAGGCAAGGATAGATGACCGTGGATAGCTTTGTGAAATATGGTGAGACGTATGTTTGCTCTCCTGGTTGTTAGTTATTCTAGGTAAAGTAAAGGTACCCTCTTATGTAGCGCGGTATCCAGTCCGTAGGACCGCTCAAAGCGCTTTACACTTCACCCCCTGGCAGACCTGTTCATTCCAAGGCCATCTCAACTTCTCTGGGAAGCATTCAGCCACGCTGTAATTGCGCGAAGACTATTCGTTTACATTTCCACTACTGCCTGTATTGCCAGGCATTCTTTTATACAGCTGAGTGCACTGTGGCAACGTGGGGTGGTCAAACTTGCCAAAGGTTCGAAGCGACCGCAGTGGGATTTGAAACCGGGTTCTGTCGATTGAGAGTCCGGCCTTCTAACCGGTATGCCATCGCTGTGTATTTTTTTTCTGACGCACACCCAGTTTCTCTGGATGTGTAGTCGTTGTTACAAAAGCGAACCGTCCGTCTTTGCACCATCTCTATTTAGTTAAAGAGGACCTGGGTGCTGGGGTCACACACGGATGATGAATGTTCTAGGAGTGGACGAACAAGGGTTGTGTAGGCAGTTGTTTTGAGGGCATGAGCAGAGATTCCGTCTGACGAATGCAAGGGTATGGTTTGCTGAGGCTGTGATCTGGTGGATGTGTTTATTCCATGTGAGGTCTTTAGCGATACGTACTTGGTTGCATAGTCTCGTTTAGATTCCTAGAGACCTCAATGTCTTCTTGAAGATGTTCAGGGAAGAAGCTGTTACGATTTCTTCAGGACGTTTATTCCAGTGATCGATGACACGATTTGTGAAGAACTGTTTACGGATCTCTGTGTGGGAGTACGTCTTTCTTAGCTTTAAGCAATGGCCCCTCAGATTGCTGCTACATTGGCAGAAGTGAGTGTGTGAGTGAGTGAGTGAGTGAGTGAGTGAGTGAGTGAGTGAGTGAGTGAGTGAGTGAGATGGTAGCGCTGCAAATGGAAGCAGAAAAGGTACTTGTCGAATCGACCAATTCGACCTGTAATTCGGATACCTCCATTGATAATAAACCAGGTATTAAACTTCCTAAATTACCTGAATTCAGCGAAGCTGAAGATAAAATAGATGCTTATCTTTTGCGATTCGAACGTTACGCTGAAAATGATGGGTGGAATCGGGATGATTATGCACTTGGTTTGAATAGTTTGTTAACAGGCCGAGCACTTGAAGTGTATTGTCGATTACGTAGAGATGAGATGAATGATTATGATAAACGTAAGCAGGCTTTGTTGGATAAGTTTTCCCTGAGCGAGGAAGATTTCAGAAAGAAATTTTGCAACAGCAAGCAGGGTCTTTGGCGAGACAGCTTCGCAGTATTTAGCTCGATTGGAGAATTTCTTTGATCAATGGATAAAGGTATCTGGGATCGATAATTCCTATGATAAGTTGTCTTGCGAGATCAATTTCTTCATTCTTGTCCCCGTGATCAGGCACTTTTCATCCGAGAGCGTATTCTCAAGGATATAAGTTCACTTAAGGAACTTGCAGAAGTATTGACTGCTTCTCGTTCTGCCATTGGGATTAGAGATCAGATTAAGATGACTCCAGTCCATAGACAGGCAGTGCAGAGTAAGAATCGAAATCCAAGGCCATCCCCTTCTTTCTCACGTCCTTTGCATGAACCAGCAAGGTGTTATATGTGTGACGAGATGGGACGCATAGCTAGAAATTGTCCCACGGGTAAACCACAACCATTTTCAAATTCAAAACCATGGAGACCTAAGAACACTGCGGGAAATGCATGTCTAGCTAATTCAACTCATCAGTGTAGTAATCAGGCTGTTTTGAAATGTGGATATAGTTTCCGTGTCGTTGGTAATGTGTGTGGTCACATTCCTTCTAATCTGCCGATTATGCAAGGGTGTGTTGTAAAAACACCGGTCAGTATTCTACGGGACACAGGGTGTAGCGGAATAGTTGTGAGACGTGATCTTGTTAGAGACGATCAACTCACGGGAGAGAAACGAAACCTAGTAATGATAAATCGCTCCGCTATTACTGTGCCCACAGCTAGATGTAAGATAGTTTTACCTATCTTTTTTGGAGAGGTAGAGGTGTCCTAATCCTATTTGTGATATGATTATAGGAAATGTTCCAGGGGTACACCCTGAAGTATGGGGAAAGGATAAGACATACATAGATGAGGGTAATCCTTGTAAAGAAGTGACCAATGAAGACCTGGGTCCTATCAAAGAGAAGGAAGTAACTAGCGCAGTTGTAACCAGAGTTGAAGCACTTAGGCAAGAGCGAAATATTAGTCCGCTTAGAGTTCCCTATGTGGGTAACGTTGATGTGACATCAGACTCTTTCAAAGTAGCTCAAGGGAAGATCCAACTTTGAAAGCTTTCTTTGATAAGGCAAAACAAACTCCAAGTAGTGATCCGATGAAGAACCCGTATTTCACGAAGGGGGGTATGAAAACTCTTAACATAGGTGACAAGGTACTCGTTATGTTGACCACTGATTACAACAAGTTGCTTATGCACTGGAAAGGAGATTTAACCGAGAAGGTCGGGTTAACCGATAACCAGATCCAGCTTGGAAACAACACTAAGATCTTCCATCTGAACATGTCAAAGAAATATGAATCCATGTCAACCGGGGAAGTAGTGTATACTGCGGCTATCTTGGATACTCCTAATGATTCTTCTTTAGAAATAGAACCACCGCTAGGGAAACCGTGAGAAACCATTAAGCAAGTATCCCTTTCTCCTGAACTCACTTCTTCTCAAACTAAACAGCTGGTTGGTTTAATCGAAGAATTCAAAGAGATCTTTTCTGAGAACCCTGGATGCACTAAACTTGTCGAACAGACTATCACATTAAACAGGACTAAACCTATTTAAGCTAAGCCTTATCCGATTCCTTTCGCCAAAGTATCGGACGTAGTTATATAGGAAGATAAGATGCTCAAACTAGGAGTGATCAAACCGTCGAAACCTCCGGGTTGTTGCCCTCTGTTGTGTGCTAAGAAAACATATGAAACATATCGTCCAGTGGTAGATTTCCGCCAGCTAAGCCGAGCTACCACATTCGACTCTGAGCCTGTGCCCAATCCTGATGCACTGTGTGTCGCTTTGTTTAAAGACCATGTCTTTAATAAACTTTATTGTAGCGAGGGTTATTGTAGCTGTGCATGCCAAGGATGTAGAGAAGACTGCTTTCTCTAGTCCTTCTGTGCTATTCCAGTTTCGCCGAATGCCATTTGGACTGGTCAACGCCGGCGTATCTTATGGATGCGTGATGCGTGTACTTTTGAGTGGGTTACCTGGCGTGGACAACTATGTGGATGACATTGTTGTGCACACACTGATGTGGCCAGAGCACCTAGCTCCGTGAAGTATTTAAGCATCTCATGTCTGTTGGAATTACGGTTAAGGCCGTCAAAGTGTTGGCTGGGGTATTCCAAAATTGATTTTGTTAGCCATAAGGTAGGAGACGGACAACTAATGACCCAAACTGAAAAGGTAGAACGTGTGCAAGAAGCAGCAGTCACTCAGACTGTCACCCAGTTTAGGTAATTCATGGGACGTATCGGATACTACAGGAAATGTATCCCTAAGTATGCGACCATTGCTTACCCTTTAACAATTTAACCAAGAAACTGCAACCCATCAAGGTAGTGTTGTCGGAAGACGCCGACCGAGCGTTCAAAGAATTGAAAGTTATGTTGTGCAGCTCGGCATTTCTGAAACTGCCTGATTTGTGTCGATCTTTTTTTCTTAGAACAGGTGCATCAGACAATGGTATCGGTGCAGTACTCCAAGAGTATGACGGAGAACAATTTTCTGTACCGTACGTATGCCAGTAAGAAGTTAAACCTACTCAAGCGACATATGCCATAATGGAAAAGAATTTCTGGCAATTGTCTGGGCCTGGAAAAGCTTACGTTTTACCTATATGTTATATATTCTTTATCCAAACCAACCATCAAGCATTGACTTTCCTAAGAACAGCCCGATTAACCAATCCGAGGATAATCCGATGGGCAAGTTACAATCATATCAATTCAAAATTGAGGCCATCCCCGGCAAAAAAATGTGGGCGCTGATTTTTTCAGCAAAGTCATTAAGTAAGTTGACAGAATGACAGTTCGACTAATAACTTTTCATTAAGAATTTAAACATACGCTTACATGTTAGACACAGCATGAGATTAGACAGTCCATGATAAGGGATTGTTATTATTCGACTGTCCCTATCGAAGGAAATAGAAATTTCCATATTTATCAATGAAATGTTTGCTATAATTGGGCTGTAGTTGTATCGCCTCGCTATTTAGCATTATCTTTTGTTGTTAAGTATTAAACAAAGATGTGATTACATTAGCATCAGTATAGTTGCGCTGTGTTCGTTTCACATGTATGTGTATATTAGATGTGGATTATTTTTTGTTTTACAAGCTAATTCTTAAAAGCCAGGGGTTATTTCACAGATCGGAGATTGTGTGAGGTTGTCTACAATTAGCTTGTTTGTTTTACTCACCTAGCGATTGAAATTTTGGTGAGTAAGAGTCGTGCTAGTGGCGCCGAATAGCGTTGGTATCGTTGAAAAAACTAGTTGTTTTAGTACAAACATTGCATAACTTTTCTCAAGTTAACTTGTAATTTGTATACGCACCCATGCCTATATGTGGTCTTGCATGCATCAACATGAATGGTTAACCCATTGTGATACGACGGTTGTTATTGCTGCCACGTCCGACGTCTTCATTCGAGATTGTATACACGCCATCTTCTTCGCCGTTGTTGTGGCCGTAGTGAAATACATTCGTGGACACAACACTATAAGGTACGCATGACTGCACTCGCCGAGCACGCCGTACTCAAGACAGCACCCGCCGAGCACGCCGTACTCAAGACAACACTCGCCGAGCACGCCGTACTCAAGACAACACTCGCCGAGCACGCCGTACTCAAGACAACACCCGCCGAGCACGCCGTACTCAAGACAACACCCGCCGGGCACGCCGTACTCAAGACAACACCCGCCGGGCACGCCGTACTCAAGACAACACCCGCCGAGCACGCCGTACTCAAGACAACACCCGCCGAGCACGCCATACTCAAGACAACACCCGCCGGGCACGCCGTATTCAAAACAGCACCCGCCGAGCACGCCGTACGCAAGACAAAACGCGCCGAGCTATCCGTACTCAAGACAACACCCGCCGAGCACGCCGTACTCAAGACAACACCCGCCGAGCACGCCGTATTCAAGACAACACTCGCCGAGCACGCCGTACTCAAGACAACACCCGCCGGGCACGCCGTACTCAAGACAGCACCCGCCGAGCACGCCGTACGCAAGACAACACCCGCCGAGCACGCCGCACTCAAGGCAGCACCCGCCGAGCACGCCGTACTCAAGACAACACTCGCCGAGCACGCTGTACTCAAGACAACACGCGCCGAGCACGCCGCACTCAAGACAGCACCCGCCGAGCACGCCGTACTCAAGACAACACTCGCCGAGCACGCCGTACTCAAGACAACACCCGCCGAGCACGCCGTACTCAAGACAACACTCGCCGAGCACGCCGTATTCAAGACAGCACTCTCCGAGCACGCCGTACGCAAGACAACACCCGTCGAGCACGCCGTACGCAAGACAACACGCGCTGAGCACGCCGTACGCAAGACAATACGCGCTGAGCACGCCGTACGCAAGACAACACTCGCCGAGCACGCCGTACTCAAGACGACACCCGCCGAGCACGCCGTACTCAAGACAACACCCGCCAGGCACGCCGTACTCAAGACAACACCCGCCGAGCACGCCGTACTCAAGACAACACCCGCCGCGCACGCCGTACTCAAGACAGCACCCGCCGAGCACGCCGTACGCAAGACAACACGCGCCGAGCACGCCGCACTCAAGACAGCACCCGCCGAGCACGCCGTACTCAAGACAACACTCGCCGAGCACGCTGTACTCAAGACAACACTCGCCGAGCACGCCGTACTCAAGACAACAGCCGCCGAGCACGCCGTACTCAAGACAACAGCCGCCGAGCACGCCGTACTCAAGACAACACTCTCCGAGCACGCCGTACTCAAGACAGCACCCGCCGAGCACGCCGTACTCAAGACAACACTCGCCGAGCACGCTGTACTCAAGACAACACTCGCCGAGCACGCCGTATTCAAGACAACACTCGCCGAGCACGCCGTACTCAAGACAACACTTGCCGAGCACGCCGTATTCAAGACAGCACTCTCCGAGCACGCCGTACGCAAGACAACACCCATCGAGCACGCCGTACGCAAGACAACACGCGCTGAGCACGCCGTACGCAAGACAATACGCGCTGAGCACGCCATACGCAAGACAACACTCGCCGAGCACGCCATACGCAAGACAAAACTCTCCGAGCACGCCGTACTCAAGACAGCACTCTCCGAGCACGCCGTACTCAAGACAGCACCCGCCGAGCACGCCGTACTCAAGACAACACTCGCCGAGCACGCCGTACTCAAGACAACACTCGCCGAGCACGCCGTATTCAAGACAACACTCGCCGAGCACGCCGTACTCAAGACAACACTCGCCGAGCACGCCGTACTCAAGACAACACTCGCTGAGCACGCCGTACTCAAGACAACACCCGCCGAGCACGCCGTACTCAAGAAAACACTCGCGGAGCACGCCGTACTCAAGACAACACTCGCCGAGCACGCCGTACTCAAGACAACACTCGCCGAGCACGCCGTACTCAAGACAACACCCGCCGAGCACGCCGTACTCAAGAAAACACTCGCCGAGCACGCCGTACTCAAGACAACACCCGCCGAGCACGCCGTACTCAAGACAACACTCGCCGAGCACGCCGTATTCAAGACAGCACTCTCCGAGCACGCCGTACGCAAGACAACACCCGTCGAGCACGCCGTACGCAAGACAACACGCGCTGAGCACGCCGTACGCAAGACAATACGCGCTGAGCACGCCGTACGCAAGACAACACGCGCCGAGCACGCCATACGCAAGACAACACGCGCCGAGCACGCCGTACGCAAGACAACACTCGCCGAGCATGCCGCACGCCGCACGCCGCACGCCGCACGCCGCACGCCGTACGCAAGACAACACTTGCCGTGCACGCCGTAACGCAAGACTACACTCGCGGAGCACGCGTAACGCAAGACAGCACTCGCCAAGCATGCCGTATCGCAAGACTGCACTCGCCGAGCACGCCATAGCGCAAGACTGCACTTGCCGAGCATGCCGTAACGCAAGACTGCACTTGCCGAACACGTAAATCTGTCTTGATGTGGGACTGTAAACCATTCTTGGCGTGGGATTGTAACAATACTAGTTTTTCATTTGTGTGTTATTAAAATGGAAATCTTATACTCTTTTGCCATTTTTGTTGAATTATCGTAATTACACAATACCCACACTGCACCTAACGAATACACACATGTCCATTGGCTCGCCGCATATTATCCAGCCAAACTAAAATCTGTGACTCGCATATGTGGTGATCTCTATCTCAAAAATACAATTTATATAAAAATCCTGACTCAAAGATTCTGCCAATTATCGAAATGTCGTGTGCATTTGCTCCACAAAGTGACGATGATGGGAGTGACTAGAGGCGTATATAATAAACATACATACCATATAATACTTCTTCTTCCCCTTGTTCACTTGCGGCGGGTCCAAGTCACTCGGTAGCTTCTTCCACTTTCATTGTTAACGCTCTCCATCTTCCTCTGTCTTCTGCGATGGTCTTCCACTCTCGGCCGTTCGTACCTGCCCTTTCAAGATCTCGTTCGACACAGTCTTTCCATCGCAGTTTTGGTCTTCCTCTTCTTCTTCTGCCACCCTCTTCTGCTTTCCAAGCTCTTTTTTGACAGTGTCTATTCACCCATTCTTTGCACATGTCCTGCCCATCTCATTATGTTCTGGATACTTTCATCTTTAGGTGTTTTTTTCATGTCAATCTCTTCTCTCAATTCCTTCATCTTCCTTCTATTTTCTTGAGTTACTTTGCATATTTTTCGTACCTAGTTATTTTCCGCTATCTGCATCTTCTCTTGTCTCTCTGTCAGTGCCAGTGTTCCCAACCCGTATAATACGACTCTTCTTTAATATTGTTGGCAATATAACGTGCATTTGCTACTTGGAATATGTTGCATTCGTTAAATCCCTTGTTATATCTTGATAACAGCTAAACTGCCGACGTTGTACGTAGGCGCCATCTTTGAGTGACAGGGATCTGTAAGTAGTCGGGTAGGAACTACGATGGCTTGGGTGTCGACAGTTCTCTTCCTTGAGCAGGGTACTGGACCCACACACAAGTTCTGTAAAGTTCCCCACCAATTGCCCGAGTCGCATATGGCAGAATGGCAAATCGTCACTCGCTTCGTTGTGATATTTCCTTTTGCTTGTCCACTTTTATTTTACAAAAGAACATCAATCAATCACGCCCAAATCCAGTATATCGTCATCGTATCAAACTATTATCGAGGTGTACTCTATTTCATAACTATACGTGCGTGCATTTTCAGTTCAACAATGTGTGGTATATAAAATAATACAGATTTACGCTAGTTGACTCACTTAATAAACTCAGTAAACCGCATATAGGCAGAACGTCCCACAAACAGACAGAGCGGAACGGTGATATGTGTTGAAATGGGTATGATATGGCCGATGATCACCGTTACCAGCCATTCCACTGATTCCCTTGACGTGCGATACATTGCATAGCACACCTCATGGTAGGAAGCCAAAATAAATGGTTATCTTCGTTTCAGCTCCTTTGGGAAAACCTGTCCTGTACACATCAATGTTACGGCAACAAAAGATGGTCAGAGAATCGTCATCAAGGAGATGAACATCCTACACAGGCATCCAGTCAGTAGTCAAGCTGACTAATAATCACGTGTGTGTGTGTGTGTGTGTGTGTGCGTGCGTGCGTGCGTGCGTGCGTGCGTGCGTGCGTGCGCGCGTGTGAGACTTTGAAGGTGTGTAGCAGAATCAAGGTTGGTTGAGTTGCATACTAAACATATTATGTTTGGGTATGCGTGTGAGCATTCATGTGTAAGCAGAACTAAGCCAGTTGACAACTGTAGTAATCTGTAAGCCTGATTTTATTATTTCTTGAATAACATATCAGATCTTAATATCAACTGCACTTGATTGAAGATTATGTCTGAGGACAAGATCATTTCATTGTGATTTAGTGGGTGGCATAATATCTTGTATGTCTTCCCAAGAACCATCACTCTTTCTACATGAGCTCTTTGTTGGATAATCGAGGTTACACGCCACTGCGCGTAGTTTGCGGAGCACCTCTAGGGAAGGATTCGGGAACCAGACTCATCTGCACCAGTACTCCTGACGTAACATAAACTGTGTAATACCGTATGCATAGTCAGGAGAAGTAAACTCCATTACGTCATGCACTGATATGGTTATAATGCAGAACACCACATTTCCCTCTTCTAAAGAAATGAACTACTGTAATAAATGTTAATAAAATTATTCATAAGATAAAAGCCAAAGTGTTTCTTTTATCTTTAAATCTTAATAGCAAATAATGTATTATCACTGTACATTTTAAAATCACCACTGTTTAACTATACAAAATACGAAAATCTTGTTAACCATTGAGTTGTCGACAATTACCACTTCAGCGACCCATTACGTAGTCGTCAATCCTTGTTGGTGGATTTCTTCCCTGTGTACCACGTATCGGTTGTGGGTTTATCGGCTGAGTTGGTCCATTCGGTACGCGTGTTGAATCATCCGGATCAGGAATTTCAAACAGATTTCCAGCACAATCATCTCCCTCTCTGTTGAACGGAATGATCTGACCACAGAAAGAGGCTAGGTATTTCTCATTCCATTTTTTCCGTTGGCCATGACGTAAGTATGCGGACCACATTTCTGCTAGATTTCAACAAGCCCTGTGAATTTACTCTCACCTTTACGTACATGCCAAGGTTTCTTAATTCGCACAATATCGACCGGCGCAAAATATCTGGCTTTGACACATCTCCTTTTTTGACACTCTCTTTTGCTTTCGCCTGTCGCGTGTTAACACTATCCTCCACTTCCACTGCGATAAGTGGGGTTGGAGTTGTTAACACGATCCTCCACTTCCACTGCGGTAAGTGGGGTTGGAGTTGTTAACACGATCCTCCACTTCCACTGCGATAAGTGGGGTTGGAGTTGTTAACACGATCCTCCACTTCCACTGCGATAAGTGGGGTTGGAGTTGTTAACACGATCCTCCACTTCCACTGCGATAAGTGGGATTGGAGTTGTTAACACGATCCTCCACTTCCACTGCGGTAAGTGGGGTTGGAGTTGTTAACACTATCCTCCACTTCCACTGCGTTAAGTGGGGTTGGAGTTGTTAACACGATCCTCCACTTCCACTGCGGTAAGTGGGGTTGGAGTTGTTAACACGATCCTCCACTTCCACTGCGGTAAGTGGGGTTGGAGTTGTTAACACGATCCTCCACTTCCACTGCGATAAGTGGGGTTGGAGTTGTTAACACGATCCTCCACTTCCACTGCGGTAAGTGGGGTTGGAGTTGTTAACACGATCCTCCACTTCCACTGCGATAAGTGGGGTTGGAGTTGTTAACACGATCCTCCACTTCCACTGCGGTAAGTGGGGTTGGAGTTGTTAACACGATCCTCCACTTCCACTGCGTTAAGTGGGGTTGGAGTTGTTAACACGATCCTCCACTTCCACTGCGTTAAGTGGGGTTGGAGTTGTTAACACGATCCTCCACTTCCACTGAGATAAGTGGGGTTGGAGTTGCAATCAATTCAACAATGTCCAGTAGTGTTCTCATGTGACGGCCGTGTAATATGACAGACGGTGCTTCGCCAGTCGTCGAGTCACGCGTTATGTTCCTAGAAACTCTGTCACAGCAGTTTTGACAGGACGTCTCTATAAGAACAATTTGAACTGTCTCGCCTAAAATGCGATTGAGGCGTTCTACTTCGCTGTTTCCTTCGGGGTGATACACATTGCCGAAAACGTATGTTTAATATTACGGATACGGAGAAATTCCTCAAATTCGATGGATATCAACTGCGGTCCGTTGTCCGATGCGATTTCGTCCGGGTAACCTTCCCGACTGAACACAGTTGTAACAAAGCTAATTACCGTTTTGAAGGTAATATCTGAAGCAACTGCAATTTCGGACCACTTACTGCGATAATCGATCAAGGACATTGTGTATCTCTCGGCAGCTGCTGCATAATAATCAGGACCGATAAAATCTATACCCAGTTTTTTCCAAGGTCGGTCAGGTAACGTAACTGGCTGCACAGGAGTCGCTCTAGTAACTGTAGACTTGTTTATTTTTGACAAGTTAAACAGTGTTTAACCGCTTCTGTCACCTACATGTCCATTTTTGGCCACCGATAAAGATCTCGCAGTTTTGTACGGACAATGCCCTGGTGGTTTTCGTGAGCAAAATTCAGCAGGGATTGCTACGAGTAAGTAAGTGCAGCATTGACTACTACGAGTAAGTATAAGTGCAGCAGGGACTACTACGAGTAAGTGCAGCAGGGACTACTACGAGTAAGTAAGTGCAGCAGGGACTACTACGAGTAAGTGCAGCAGGGACTACTACGAGTAAGTAAGTGCAGCAGGGACTACTACGAGTAAGTAAGTGCAGCAGGGACTACTACGAGTAAGTAAGTGCAGCAGGGACTACTACGAGTAAGTAAGTGCAGCAGGGACTACTACGAGAAAGTAAGTGCAGCAGGGACTACTACGAGTAAGTAAGTGCAGCAGGGACTACTACGAGTAAGTAAGTGCAGCAGGGACTACTACGAGTAAGTAAGTGCAGCAGGGACTACTACGAGTAAGTAAGTGCAGCAGGGACTACTACGAGTAAGTAAGTGCAGCAGGGACTACTACGAGTAAGTAAGTGCAGCAGGGACTACTACGAGTAAGTAAGTGCAGCAGGGACTACTACTAGTAAGTGCAGCAGGGACTACTACGAGTAAGTGCAGCAGGGACTACTACGAGTAAGTAAGTGCAGCAGGGACTACTACGAGTAAGTAAGTGCAGCAGTGAAGTAAGATTGCCTTCTTACAATCAGCAGACTCACCGGCCGTATCCGAAGCTAGAAAGTAATTTTCAATCAGTCATTTCCACTGAGGCCATGGTATTGCGGGGTCATTGGGTGTAGGTAGAAACTGCACGGGTGCATCGATACGTGGGCTATAGTCATCTTGCCGTTGCAACTTCAAACTGTTCAACTGATCAATAAAGTACATTTTGTATGTAAACACTTAGCCCTAGCCGTAGTTTCTTCGCATACTCCTCGCCAGATATGGTGTTCGGTACAGAAGTACAGTATATACATCCATTGGCGTTAAATCCTAACTTATGGACGCTGCCAATTAACGAAGTAGAAGTAAAGAAGAAGTCCAATGGCGTGTTTGGCTTGAAATAATCGTGTATTTATTTGTAGACTTCGTGGCTACACTTGTCTATACCAGTACTCCTGACGTCACAGAAAGTTGATAAACTGTGTAATACCGCATGCATAGCCATGAGAAGTTCACTCCATTACGTCATGCACTGATATTGTTATAATGCAGAACACCACATACTACTTGCTTTTGGCTTAAGGCGCTTTTTTACATAGGTAATATCTACAAAGTGGGAACATTGCCCAGCCTTTTTGTTTGTCCCCCCCTCCCAGTCAGGCCAACTTGTTCGACGGTAGCATCTAACTCATACATCGAGCTTTTGAACCTGCGAATTGAACTCATTTGCGTCAGTAAGAAATTACTAACTGAAATATTGTTTTTGCAGAATGTAATGTAACTTTATACATGTATTGATACCTAACTCACACACTCTCAATAATATTATACGCATTTCAGTGTGTTTATGCATTTTCTGAATGTGTGTCATTACCGCCATAGATTGCGTGTGCGGGAAAAATGGACAATCTTCCCCCGCCAGTCATTTGCATATCCGCATAGGCTTGTGCTGATATGCCCCAGTGAAGTAAGCTAATTTACAAGACGTGATAGCTTGATGCATCATCAGCTAACCCATGTTTTATTATGTAGGTTAAGTGTTTGTGTATCTTGAACTTTTAAAGTTGAAGTGTATAATTATAATGTTGTTTTTATTCTGTATCATGTTGGTTTTCTTCGTCGCATTGTTTCCGTATACGCTGTAGTTGAGACAGACCAATATCATGCATCCTCTTCATAAAATCTACGCCATTGTATTATATACACGACAGCTGATTATGTTTATATTATTTATATATGCGCATTTGACCGCCAAATAATACTTATGGATAAACCTAACAAGCTATTTGGTGCTCTAAAGTTTACCATTGCATTACGTATTCTGCTCTGTAGCAAAGGCCTGATATACGTTCGCACATACCTGTGTGGCTAATACTGGCTATGCCCCAGTACCCTACGAGCGTATCCGCACACCAGTGATCAATACATATTGATAACATGTTTTCCTAGTAGCGTTGAAGTTTGATAATTGGTAGTTGTAAACTACTAAATATACAGATCAACAAGGCGAAATTTTACCCTTCTGGCGTAAACAGTTCATTAGTTACGACACATTATACCTTAGGTGTGCGGACATGCCCCACATTCCCTTAATAACAATGGTTCAAAGTGATACTTTCAATAGGATATTTTTAACATTAAAACTGGGGGCATTGCCCCAAAGGCTTTGAAGCCCTTTCATTTGCTCATTCAGATTTTATCCAGCCTGCTTTAGTGCCCCAGGATTCTTTTTATTAGAGCATTTTAAGGGCATTTCAACTGGCAGCAAGATCTTGTAAAGACACTATCAGTGGTCAAAATGAAATGGCAATTTACTAAAATGGGCTTTTCGTGGTAACAAAGGTCATAGTTTCTTTAAGACAGCTAGTTATTGAAAGGAAGGTCCCAAACTTTCTGAGCAAATCATTCCACAAAATGGTATAAACTACTGAGGGCAAAGTTGCAAGAGGCTTTTTCTTGGCCAGCTATGTTAGTCCATCGTCTCAGGTGGTTGGTACAGAAACGCTGTTGTTTTGAGTGTTTAGCTGTTTCCAAGAAGATAAGATACCATCATTTATTTATTATTTTAGCCCCAGTTTAATACGTTCTCAGAAAATTAAAACGACAACCGGTTGTTGTTTAGATTCAGCAAGAGAGACTAATACAACAAACATGTGCATGAAACAAAAGTAAAGAACTCATTTGTACATTTATTCACAACTTCAGCTGCATGTGATAGTGTTACTTTTGTGCATGTGTGCGTAAGCATGTGTGTGCATTTGAATGTATATACACAATGTTGTTTTATGTACACATGTCAATGATTTCACATGGAATTTGTAGATGTTCATTTGTAGGTATACATGATTATATAAACAACGTGTAAAGCGTCCAGTGTTATACCACGGTAGGTGTTGGCCCACGAATTAACTTCCACTTCAAGACAATGTTGAAATCCAACTGAAATTTAAACAAGTGTAAAATGTCACAGATCAAACTAGTTGTATCATTTCTGCTAAATACAGTTGCATTTTTCAGTGTACACACACAGTTGACAACGAAACAACAACCATGTCCAGGAATTCATGTTTTGCTACTTTACAGCTGTACACATAGGATGGCATTAGACCAGCAATGTGCACAAAATCACAAATATTTACATATAACCACATTAACTGCAACAGAGGTGGCTTTGTTTAAAAATCATGTTTTCTGCGATGTCCAGTTTCCACCAATCTTGCAGTCGACAGTAAAACAGATTTGATACAGAATCTTGTCTGTACAGTGGCACGCTGCAATTTACAATTTCCACATTCTCAATCGGTGGTGAAACTGCAAGGTTTCATAAGTGCAGTAGCGTACTTAGGATCTCAGAAAGAGGGGGCCAAGCTCAGTTATGCATTAGTACCTAGCCATGCTACCATGTAGTAGCGCAACAGGTAATACTAAAAAAAATCTTATCCCAAAGGCCCCCTAAATACACCACTAAATAGGTGTTCCAGGTTAGCTGAAAGGTTCAAGACAGTAATTCAACGTTAAGCTGCAATAACGTTTGAATTCTATAAGCTCACAGACCAAAGCCTGCAGGTGTATGGCACTGTACCTAGATCCAGCATCCACAATCATAACAATATCTGCACAGTTCTGACCATCATTTACAGGTCTTGCACACATATGGGCAACTGGCCTGGTGCTATCCTCTACCCTTTCATACCCACCCTTCTGTCTTCCCCTTCCTTCTGCATCATGGCTATTTGCATTTTGTTTTTGGGCAGGATAACAGAAAATACGGCTTTTTAAAAAAAAGTAGCATTTGTTGCATGAAACTTTACATTCCTGGATAATCCACCATGGCAGCATGCTTATACAATATCACAAACAATGCATGACTTACATTCAGAAATAAGCAATAGGGTCAGTGGCAAGTCACACTTAGTAGACAGGCAGAAGTGATGAAACTGTAGATTTTCAAATTGTTGGTCACACCTACCCGAAAGTTCCAAATTTGGCCAGCTGGATTAAAGCAATCAATTTAAAAATTACAGTGCGTGACTCAATTCTTAATCATGATGAAGTCGCTATTTCCTTTGCGACAAAACCACACCAAACCTCCATCAATCTTACTGGTTATGTGACGACAAAAATCATCCGGTTGCGATACATTTATGGATGTTAATACTGTAAGTAAAAGCCTGCTCCAGAATTTCCATAGATTATCATGTCCACGCAGCGTTGTTCTCTTGTGCTCGAGGGTTGCTGACTGCGAGCGAGCGTGTTCCAAGTAAGGGTGTTGGGGTAGAGGGTGATTAAAGCATGCCAAAGCCTTTGGCGTAGTTGATAGCCTTCAGTAGTCGTTCGTCCAGTTTCCCCTTTGTGTTGTAGTCGGGCAACAGTAGCACATTGAAGCACGTGTGAGCCGTCGGAAGCCTACAATAATAATTTTGTTTACCCAAATTCAAAGAACAAGTGACGTAAATTCAGAAATAACCTTAGTATGGGCCACTATTATATGTAATTACTGATCCAAGCTTGTAAACTGACACGTACACATTTTAAGTATTTGTATTTTGGCATTTTCTAGAAAAATCAAATATGAATACAAATTGAGAAGCTAGACTAAACTCTTTTGAACTTAGTTTTAAGATGGTTTAGTATGGGTTATCCCACTTTTGGTGAATTTTTCCCAGGACGGTTTTACCAGTATTTACTACCTGGTAAAAACCAACATGCAAAATGTTTTTAAATATCTCCAATATCAATACCTTAGTCTCAAATTCTCAATGGCAGGAAATGGATATTGATAACAATGGCAATTCACCTTACAAAAGTTTAGCACCTAAATAATTATCAATTGTCTATCAACCAACATTCTGTTGAAGGAAAATAGTGCTGACTGTCTGACAGTCAATCTTATTTGATACAGTAAATTGCAAGTAAATAGCTGTGGCTGACTAATTCCTACAAAAAAGCAAGGACACCTTACTATTGACACCAAAGGAAAATAAATTTTCTTGTCTGTCACTACATTAATTCACTCACAAATGTCAACATTAACTAAATATGATTCAACATTAAAACAACCCGAGATAATAATAATAGTAGCATTAATAATAAACTTCTATAGGGCCTATATCTCCAGCTACCCAAGCAAAGAGGGCCATAAGCAAACCATTAAAATCAGTAACTATTATATCATGAACAGGGACGTGCTAGTCATCATCAGAGCAATGGACCCCCGACAACTATTTTAAAACAGCACACATCCACTCACAGCACTCGTGACACACGCACGTCTCACGCACACACACCTGTCAGAGTCGGGGCCGTTCCTAGCAATGATGAGCTTGAGTTTTGCGAGTCCGCCCACCGGGATGCGGTCACTGCCAGTGGTGAACTGAAGCAGCTTCCTCTTTTGCTCTTCAGTGAAGGCGTGACATATCTCCCAGAAGTGTCTGAATGGACACACGGTGTGAACTTACTTCAACTTTTATAGCTGAGGATCTCATCCCAATGATTTCTCACCCAACAAGATGTCTTTATTGTCTAGGAACATTTTCACTTTTTCTTCAATACAGTGGAATCTGCTTAATAAAATCACTTCAGGCTGGAGCAATAATATTAAGCGGTTGATTCACTTAAGTGCCATATTTTGATATGGGGGAATGGGAATTGATCCCATCCCAGCCAATACATGTATTTGATTCTACGAAATGGTCGATTCTGTTGTCCGCTGTTCTGAGCCCACTGTATTTGCATTCGGCACATACCTGGGTTTTATGATGTCTATATTATGTTTCTTTAGTGCTGCCTGACAGCAGTGAAGGCAATTTAATCAAACTTCTCCTTATTTGTTCTTTGTCATGAAATACATAAAATGCTCATTGGTCAAGTATAAGCTGGAAAGTATTGTTGAACAGAGGAAAGTGAGTTTGTGCCAACAAGTTCAAACCAACCTTATGGTGGGTGACTCTGTTGTGAAACCGCCATCATATTCAGTCGTATCTTCCAGAGCATGGAAGTCTAAGTTCTACAACAAACCAAAATACAGTGTCACTTTTGTCATATGCGACTGCCATTTAGAAATGAGACGTAATTCAATTTACAACATTTACAATTATTAACGATGTGCACTAAATAAAAACAATCTCCAAACTTAATAAGAGTTGTGCTGTAAATTAACTTAAGACTAGTCTCATTCATTGTCTGTGTGTAGTTACTATGCATAATTACTATGCATAACAAATATCTTAGTCGCATTAAACAAATAAAAACACAATGTTATTCCATGTTTTTGACTGACCCATGTTTCCATAGTCCTGAAGACCAGACACCGCATTACAAGAACATAACTTTATACTTTTCCTTTCATTCTGAAGGTACACATACATGCCAATTCAGAGTCGCTGCAGAAAGTGAAAATTTATGTACCTTACTGCCACAAACAAGCAACTCGACCTCATCTGGTCGAAACAACATCTGGAGGGGACTTTCAGCCATCACCATTTGGAAGCCGCGCTTGAAAGCACGGAACTGGCGGTCGATGGATTTATTCAGCAGGAAGTCTGCATATAAGTCAACAAATTCCTGAAAGAAACATCACATCATGTCATGAATGCCCCCAAAACATCCACTTCACACTTTGGGCAAGATATATGCTCCAGCAACATTAGTTTATGTAATATGCGCAATCGGTTTAATAATAAAACAGTGCATAGTTAAAATTAATTTAATTATCAAAAGAATTTACTTTGATCGTTATATTGGGTAACTTATGAAAGTATGAATAGCCATATATTATATATAGCTCATCCTACAATATGTATAGTCGGACCACTTTTTGGCCTTTTCTGCCAAATTTTAACCAAGCCAAGTCGAACATAATTTAACAGTTTGTGTGATGATTTCATCAAAATTAAACAACATTTGCACAAATGGGCCAGTATGTCATAGTATATGTTTAAATAGGTTTGATTTTTGTGTGAAATGATTCTAAGACGAGACGAACATGAATTATTGAAGCAGCTCTAAGATCAACAACAAACTAGGAGAAAACTATACACGTTCACAAGGAGTGCGGAGAGGATATTTTCACATTCACAACGATATCAAAATCAACGACATCTCGCACCTGTCTATTGGCAGCTGACACTATAACCTTGCTGCCGTTCTCCTTGAGGTCATGTGTTATGGTTGAGCCAAACACGTCCTGGTAACTGATCTCAAAAGACTGCATGAAGACGTCCTCTATGTCACCCTCGAAGGCTAGCATTTCTTGTAGGCTACGGGCCAGCATCTACAATCATGAGTCACAGGTAACAGAAGTCATGGGGAGTATCTGCATGGTTGTTTAAGAGCCAGCACAGGTCCAAATGGCAACATAAGCACAAATCACATAAAAGAAATAATAAGTGGATCTGGAGAATCTGAAGTGGTACAAATAGAATAGGACCAGATGGATGTGACAATACACATATTACCTATTCTTTGCTATTTGTTGGTATTACATAAACATGATGTACACATTTGTAATGTAATTCAAATTGTAGTAATTGAAACTGAAAACAACTCATTTGTATCATATATGGTGAGAGATTGGATGAATAGTTTGCCATATTTTTGGCTGTTTTAACGGATTCTCTACACCCGCGCCATGCCCTGCAGGCAAAGACTGGAATGAGCCGGAGAGTCGAAGTCCCTCACTTTGCCCGTGTCTTTCGGAAGAGACACTAAAAGCCGTTGGTCCAAACTCCTGCATTAGTTCAAGATTGGGCTGTTTGGAGTATAACTACTTGAGACTTGAGAACACAACAAACAGAAAGGTCACTGCTCTTCATGGAGATGGCAAATAGATTAGATCCAACATGTCTACGATTGCTTCAAGTTTCTTCATACATAGTCAAACTTTTCTTGACTTTTACACATGGAAAGATGTGCTTCCTCAACCAGAAATATACAGTGAAATCCACTATACTGTACAGAACTAATATCACTAAGAGCAATGAACATGAATGTAATACAGGATCTGCTTAAATTTTCAAGGTATGCTGTTACAAGGAGACCAATGCGAAAGTGAAAGATGATGGATATACGAAAGGCAGAGGATGGATATATGAAATACAAGAGGTTTTAAAAGGCCAAGAAAAATAATGGCTGTTCATAGTTTAACTGCTTACCAACATTTACAACACATTTTCACTGAATGTGAAAGAGACCACTGACCGGGTGCGAGTCAGCCAGGTCAGCGAAGACGCCCTTCTTTCCCATGAGCTTGCGGTAGACAACCATGGGCAGGTGGACATCGAGGATGACGTTGTTGTAAATGGCGAGCCCAAGGACGATACCGATCAGTGTGAACTGGCCGTCATTCTCAAACGACATTGGGTTGAACCAGAAAGTATGAGTCTCTTCTGAGTAGATGAACATGCCTGTGCGAATGACATGCAGCTGGTTATGTTACACAGGCACCTTGAGTAGTACAATTCAGCTCCTTTAGTGACTCTGCCATGTCAACCTCATCCACTATTATCTTTCCAGTAGTGTTTGATTTTATCCAGGGTGCATGGGTTTGGCGTGGTCAGATTTAAGACCATTTATGACCAATACTTTTTAAATTTTACACCTCTTTCCATGACACAGCACAAAATAACAATGAAGGTTTGCTGAAGCATCCTCTAGGACTAGGAGCCATTCATTTGGTCATCAAAGTGGATCATTTGAATAAGGAAGCATAGAGTTCACTGATACGCAGTATCATTCCACCATTGTCAAATTATAGCCTTAGCCCCAGCCCCTGGTTTGGTGAAATCAAATAAAGAACATTTTAACTATTTCAGTACTACAGCCCTGTGACCACTGAATACTGCAATCCCAGGGAATAAAAAAATATAAAAAATTATGCAAAAAAAATCGACTGCATCACTTCAAGTCAAGATTTCAGCAACAAAAATGCATTTTATGAATAGGAATATCACATATATTCTGAAAGTACAATAATCAGCAAGTAAAATGAGCCATATCATTTTACATTCCGTCATCATGGTAACGAGCAATCCAAAATGGCCACCACGATTTCAACATTTCTGCAGTTGCCGAACACAGTTGTATACCAATGTATAGTTCACCAACATCATTGTTGTTTCGATTGTCAACATCCAACAAAGATTTGTCACTAAAACTATCAAATAATCTGTCCAAAACATAGTGGTAAATCGCCAGTTGAAAAAAATGCCGTCTGCCATTGCGGCCATCATAGATTTTGATAACCCATCATTAAAAACAGTGAAAATCTCCATAAAATAATATTGTGCGATTGCCGCTACTGAATAGCTAATTCATTCTCCATGACAACAGTATATGACAAGTGGCTCCACATAGTGGATAATTATGAGTAAAAGCTATTAAAATGGTGAACCTAACCAATGCCAAAAATCCGGCCTGTCATACTGTAGTGTCACACACCGGGAGGCCGGAAATTCAGCCTGTCGTACTGAAATTGTTAAGGCCCTGATTACTTTCAAATTCAACGCTGAACAGCTATGTGCAATGCCAACTAAGTCATACCAACATCAAACACACACATTACAATGATTAACCAACCTATGTCTGGGTTGAAAATCTCTTCGATGACGAGCTGAAAGAATTCCTTTGAGACGCCCCCCTCGTCGATCCCCTGTTCTCCGTCAAACTCGACATACAGTTGTTTCTTAAGGTCCTGTGGGTTGTACATGGCTGCCATCTCCAACTTCAGGTGCAACGCAAGTTGTCAGAGCACAACACAACATTTGAATTTCAGATACTTGTGGGTAATTAAGCAATTTAAAAATGAGGCTGTTTAAATGTAGAGCAGGCTGAATATTACAGAGAGCAGTGAAACAGCGAGGATGCAGGAAAAGGACCAGACCACATGTAAGATGGGACGATAGATGTACGAAAGACAAAGGATGGATATAAGAATTACAGGTTTTGAAAGACCGAGATACCTCTTTTAGATATACTACATGGTTGTTCATAGTTTTTAGCTGATATAGATCTTTTAACTGCTTACTAACATTTACATAAATTATATAAATTTTCACTGAAGGTTGTTGTTTTAATGAATCTGTAAAGCAAACCATGGTAAACCATACACAGCACGAAATGGTTAAATTTTACTAATTGCATGGCCATAATAATTGATTATATCGTTTCAAGCAGTAGTTTTTGGCAACATAATCCGACATTGAAGCACTGGTTAAACGCTCAAAAGTATGTATGTTTTAAATATCATAAAGCTTTCACTATCATCATTGGTTTATTAAACTGTAAGTTACTAACATTTTTACAGTAGCATTTTTTATATTATGCATATCTATATTTTCTTATGAATTTTCTAAATCATAATATTGCAAAAGCAACATTGGTCGACACATCATTTCTGTAAACCTGTAAATTAGTAAACCTGCACTGTTACTGTAAAGTTAAGTTAAGATGCAAAATTCAGCAAATCTAATATTTCTAAAGATTTTCCACAGTTCAACATTATGGTGCACCGAGCATCAATGACCTGTCATACTCACTGCGACAAGTGCATCATCGATGATGTGATCACGGCGGATTGGCAGGCGCAAATAGGGCGTTGTTGGCGCACCGTGCACCAGTGTCTGAAAGATGGAAGTGCGCCGTTCCTGCAGCATGCGTATGCGATTGTCAAAATACATGCCGAGGCTCTTAACGGTAGTCGTCAAGAGAAACGGATGCGTCATAAATGAGAACTTGTCCTCAGTCTCTGCACGATAATATGTGTAGTCCTTCTCCATCTCGATGGCATCGCTCAGTGGTTCGTTGACAAAGTCTGCAAACGCGACAGCCGGCTCGCGACAGTCGATTGCCTTGACACCGAGTTCCTTCTCAAGTGGATCTTGTCGCACTGTTGACTTCTCCTTTGGCTCGCCGCGTCCCACCGCACCTTGGAGCAACTCGGCAAGGTTTTCGGTCGCCTCTACGTTCTGTCTCGCTTCTTCCTCAAGCACATCCGGCGGGTCTGTGCTACCACCGATGATGCTCGCGTGGCACAGGATTTTGAGCACGCGTGCTGCACTCGTAATGGCATCATTATCGTTGACGGAGCTCGCATGTGACCACGGCATTGAGATAACCTTGAGCGTGATCAGTTGCTGTAAGTAGTCGACCATGACCTTGATCTGTGCTGGAGTAAACCTCGACCAAACACGTGCGAGTTTTGCCTGCGCGCTGACTGGAAGTAAACCCATTGCCTTGCAGATTTGTGGTGTTGCACACTCGATGAACTCAGGGCTATGCAGCACCGGGATCTCCATGATGATGATAAAGATGTTGAGATAATTTGGGTCGCGATCATAAGCGCCGTGGTATTTCAGGTCCATCTCGATGGCGCGTGACAACGATATAACGGCATTGACGAGCGCCGCTTGGAACAGATGCTTGGGAATATCGTAGAGGCGCATGTACACACGTCGCACTGCATCTACGTCCACCGTCACTTCGTCATCTTTCAACCTCACTTTCGTACTAGATGCAGTGTCAAATACTGTGGACGTCCCAGCGCTACACACTTCCATGTCATCTGTATCCTTGTCTAGATCTACGGCCATTGATTGAAGCTCCTCCTTGTTCACTTGCTGCGAGTGCTCCTTGCGGAAACTCAACACTAGGGACTCTGGGTTGTTGAATATCGATCCTATAGTCCTTATGAGCAGCGACCAACTGTTGCTCTGCTGACAAGTCTCAATAACACTGTAGATGCCCTCCTCCGTTAAAAACTTGGTTTCTTTTGCTGAAAGTACAAAGAATAAATACAGCATGAATAACCTTCAGCTGAACAGAACTTTACTCTCTTTTCACAATGACCTGACCTAAACCACTTTAGTGAGAAAAAATAAAAAATACCATAGCCACACACAATGATGTGTTAAATACAATAGAACAACTCACACCAAAGTCAATTTTGTGTCGATCTTTAGGATTTCAAGTACAGCTACGATTAGCTTAGACAAAAATCCAAGTTTTAACAACATGTATGTGATGAAACCCATCCTTATAATTCAGCAGCTTTATTGTAAATTTTCTGTTTGGTGGTATTACTCACTGGATTATGTGACCCAAAAATACAAAATCCTATTACCTGGACTATTGGACTGTGATGGCAGTGACACGGCGACTGGCTGACTAGTACATTGAATGGAAAACTTGAATGATGGGCCTGACGCATCAGTGTCATCGGCTGGCGACACAGACAGCGTCTTCACCGCGCCCGCTGTCGACGTGCATGGTGAATCATCACTCATGCCATCGCTGGAGCCCTCTGCCGCTGCACCATCATCAGAACTCTTTGGCACTTTCGACGGATCATCGCACAGCTGGCCTTTTTTCTTGAAGAGGTCAATGGCGACAATGGCGGCAGTGTCCTTCGATATGTTTTGGTGGCTGAAGTTCCGACTGGAGGCACAGTTTGCGTTGCTACAGTCAGGGCGTCCACAGCCGTCGGTCAGCTGATAGTAGTAGCGTTCTATCAGCTGTTTCACTGCGGCGCGTTTCCTGCAACACGCAATACATTGTGGGTAATATTTCGGTTCAAAATGGCATTCACCAGATCTGCCAAATCATACAGACTTCCCGTACACAATATAATTTACAGGTATATAGCCGTATCCCGGTTATTTATTTTATAAGGATAATTTTAAATGGAAAAATCTTGTGTTACTGACATGAGTGTAAAATTAAATGACAAACTTCTAGCAGTCGAAATACAAAAATATGTTTCATAGTAGACCGGCCATGTAGGAATACCTTGTAGCCTGATAGATGGCGACACTAGATCTGAATAGGAATCATATATATATATATATATATATATATATATATATATATATATATATATATATATATATATATATATATATATACCAATGAAAAATTTTACATTGATTTTTATGGCTTTAAGTTTAAGTCAAAAATACAGATTCAACCAAAAAATGTGGCAGATCTGGTTCACACCACTTAATGACAAGAGAGTCCAAGTTTGCATAAATAACTGGGTGAAAAGAATTGCAGGAGTGAGAAGAGCAATCAAGCGAAGAATGGAGGAGCTGAGGGAGGAGGTTGGTGTGAAGGAGAGCTTCAGGAGGAAGCTGGTGAGGATTCGGTTAAAGTGGGCTGGACACGTGGAACAAATAGAAAGGGGATGGCTGGTAAAGAGAGGATGCGCTCAGAGTAGAGGGAAGACGAAGAGGATAACCGTGATTGAGATGATGCATAAAGAGGGAGGCCAAGCTATACTTACATGCCTTCAGAGTTGTTTCCGTTGTCACACGAAGAGGAAGGCTTGCTGGCACTGCAACACGTGCAATAAAGTAAACAGGGTGGAAGAAATTATGCAGACTTGCCACATCATACACACCATTTTATTCGGATTAGTTTCAAGTGAAAAAAATCATGAATCATCGATGATAAATTACATATTTTCTTGAGTTCATCACACAAGTGTAACCTTGAAGCAAACAAATAGTGGCCGAAACACAAATTCAAGGCAGATTTCTGATAAAACCTGGCGGATTTCATTTGGTGTACGTATATTTTGATGCCTCATAGATGACAACAGAAAGTCTAGTGCAATCAGAATGTTACAGGTCGATTAACCAATGAAAAAAGTTATACAGGTTTCTATGGCTTTATTTAGAATATCATGTCAAAAATACGGATTTCAACCAAACAAATGTTGCATGTTTGATCATGGGAAGATATTTACATGTTGATAAATGGAGACAGAAGAAGTGCAAGTACGTAGCAGTTACAATACTGACTTTACTTATTTATATGGGTGGCTGGGAGTTGGATATTTCCTGCAATAATTTCTTCAGCACTCACAAACTCCTGTTCCTTGATTAGAATATTGGTTTCTAGGTTGTCAATGGGCAATTACTTCCACATGCCATTTTTAATTTCACAACTACCTGGTGTGTAGGAATCGTTATGCATCTGTTTTATTTATATTTTGTAAAATGTTCGCAAGACTGCTCCTAAAATTATTATTTTGCAGAATTCTATTTTTTATTATAAACAAAGAAATGTGTGAACGAATGATGAAAATCTTGTTGCATTCATATCTTTTAATTCAACCAAAATTTTATCAATCAATACACAGGTCAATATAACCACACATGTCAAATCATAGGGTTGTAGCTCAAGTAGTTTCTGAGTTATGAACATTTAAAATTTGGTAGATTCCGTCATTTTGTCAATTTTCTGAAATCATGAAGATTTCTTGTTGTATTTAAAATATCGTAACTCAAAAACTATGTGTGCAAGAACTCTGAGATTTGTCCTGGTTATTCTCCATTATATGTAGATGGTAACATATACACTACAGTTCCACTTCTATATATTAGTTCTCACACAATCTGCCATTCAAGTTGTGTGTTTTTATGTGCGAAATTGAGCTATCGAGTAATTTTACACCCATATTTCAACAAAACATGTCAGAACACAAATGAATGTTGTTTGGATCAACAACACACGTACATATCTAGGTATATGAGAAGTTTTAACTTTCCATATTGATTAGTTTATGAGATACTGATCTCCAAAGTTGGTATTTAGTTAAAAGTAGCCTATATTTAGCAACCAAAAATGCCATGTGGCCATGGAGGTTAAATTCCAATTTATTTTTATATACTGTTACAGATTGTGTATGCAACAGTATGTAAAAATCGGATTTTTTTAATTTAAATAAGATTTTTAAAATTTATTTTTTATTTTTTTTATTTTTTTTAAATCTGGTATACACGTCATAAAATATTTTACTATCAGGCTGTCTGGTGTCAATACATCTACATAAGTGTGCGCACTTTGTGCTTTTATATTAAAAAACACAAAACTTTGTTGATCTCAATGCTTGTAAACAATTATTTGCGTTAAATTCATATAAATCAGCGAAAAAAATCAGAAGTAAAAAAATCATAAATCAATTATTTTTTTGGGGAGTGATTTAAGTCATGATTTAAATCAATGATTTAAATCAAACAACCCTGGTATACAACATTCAAGAATAAAAGGGGGAAGGACTATGGATATACCAGGCGCAAAAAAATTTTTATTTCTCAAAATGATTTCAACAGCCTGTATTTCATTGTTGTGTAACCCTACAACATCCAAATTACAACCCTCTTGTCAGGGACACTGGCAATAATCTGTTAGTTTAGTAGATATCTACTTACTATATTTTAGAATAATTCAATCTTAAGCTTTAACTTTTTATATATTGTACGACTTTCAACACCCAAAATGAGAATGTGGGACAAGTCCTACTATGGCCACAATTTTTTTTACTGTGCATAGTCCTTTTTTTGGTAAACAACATTTAAATTTCAAGATGGTGTTCTACGCTATTTATTTTGGATATTTTTGACCAATTTGGGAGAAATTTAGGAGAGAACATTATTAGGCAGAACCCGGTATTTGTCCTTCCCCGATTCTCAAATTACCAATATATCTACATTTTTAGCAAATTTCAGATACGTAACTTGAGAACTTCTCAAGTTAGAGGCACGTGAAAACATGTAAAAAATAATGCGTGCAATTTTGGACGCTTATCCCTTGTTCACATTATACTAGGGCATTACAGAGACAATTTGCATGTAAATGCTTAGTTCTTTTGCACAAGTGCTCAAGTATGGCCATTTAGTAATTGGTTAAAATTTAATAATTTAATAAAATTCTGAGACATCAACTTTTTGACCATTTTGTTGATTTCACATAGAATGATCCAGGTACATATAATCTAGAACTATGTATTCAGAAGGTTTTTTTTGCATTTGAGAACAATATTTACATAATGTTCTTACTTGAGATCGAATAAGTAGTAAATTCAGCTACAGGATTTGATAGTGTTCCAATCTGTTGATTAGATAAAAATACAAAATGCGAAATATTTGTTTTCAACATGAAGTCATTTGAATAGGGAATGCAAATATGGTGCATTACACAGGCATTGCATCTGCCTTTCATATAAAAAATAAATTGGAATTTTAGCTCCATAGCCACATAGCATTTTTGGCTACTAAGTATAGGCAACTTTTCACTATGTACCAACTTTGGAGATCAGTATCTCATAACTAATCAAGATAGAAACTTCAACCTTCTCATACACCTAGATATGTAAGTGTGTTATTGGTCTAAATAAAATTCATTTGTGTTCTAACATGTTTTTCTGTTGAAATATGGGTTTAAAATCACTTGTTGGCTTAATTTCGCACACAAAAACACACAACTTCAATGGCAGATTGTGGGAGAACTAATATGCAGAAGTGGAACTGTAGTATATATATAAATATATATAAATATATATAAATATATATATAAATATATATATATATATATATATATATATATATATATATATATATATATATATATATATATATATATATATAACTATTTACACATAATGGAGAATACGCATGCCAACTCTCAGAGTTCTAGCACAAATAGTCTTTCAGTTATTGGTATATTAAGTAGAACAAGAAATCTTCATGATTTCCGAAAATTGGCAAAATGACAGAATCTGCCAAAATTTAAATGGTCATAATTCAGAAACTATTCGAGCTACAGCCCTATGGTTTGACATGTGTGGTTATATTGACTTGTGGATTAATTAGTAAAACTGTGGTTGAATTAAAAAATACAAGTGCAACATACCTTGGTTGATCCGAGACAGAATGCCCCTTGTGTGAATAGAGTTCAGCTGCGCACAGTAAAGCATATGTACACATTCCTGGATATGTCATACATATCAGTTTATACTGTTTATGTACAGTAGTGTTGAGTAGTGAGGAGTACGCGTTTTGTCTTAGGTGATGCACAGTTGACATACAGTCAATTTTATTTTCTGTAATGTGATATTGCGGCAAGCAACACCATGGATCTTAAAGTCACTATGTGATAAATTGACAGTTACTCTGCAAGTAAGAGGAGGGTATAGAGTATCATTTACTCATAGTATCTTGCAAGTGTATAGCCATCTGGATGGTTTGCTTAAAATTAAGTGAACATTACAATTATATTACATAAATGTTCCCAAGTATAATTATAGGACACAAGAGCAAAACAACCTCCTTAGTATAGTAACTACACAAAAATCAAGGTTAAAGAGGTATTAAATTATTAAAAATGCATAACCAGGCAAGGCCAAAGGGAATGTTTTGTCATGTCAAATTCTGACATACGGTATTTTGCCCATCCAGCAGCGGTTTACAGACCCTTCTCACTATCTGTTATCAATATGGGTTATCACATGACATAAAGCACAATTCTAAAAAGAGTATGGTCATGATGAGGAGAAACAGGAGTTGTAAGAATGTGCAATTTCGAGTTTTATGCTCGGTAATGACACACTAATTGAAGCAGAATCTGTAAAATATTTGGTTCATATAATCTTAAACAGTATGCTAGATGACAATGATATATCTAGACAATGCCGCTAGTTATATGCACAAGGCAACATGATCATAAGAAAATTTTGTATGTGTTCAAATGATGTAAAGAAAACTTTGTTTACTAATTTTTGTTCACCTATGTACACTGCGCATCTATGGTGGAATTTTCATATGCTGTTAGAAAATTGTATGTCTCTTACAATAATATATTCCAAATGGTGTTAGGATTTGACAGACAGTGTAGTGCTTGTGAAATTGTTGTTTACACAAATTTGCCAAACTGTGCTGCTGTTATTAGAAATTTGACATATAGATTTATATGCCAATTGCAATTAAAAAAAAATTATTATCTGTAGCATCATTAACAGTGATGTGAAATACATGTCCAGAAGCTGGAAGTACTGGTTTCCTTGTATGTACATTTTGTTGATGGTTGAAGTAACTACGATATTTCATTCTGTACATCTGTAACTACCATTAACAACACACCTATAGAACCATGATAATGTACTTGTGTGTTGTATGGAGTCTGCGAATAAAGCAATTATTATTATTACACAAATCACCCTCTACACAAGTGTCGGGTCATGACATGAAACGAATTCAGTTTGACTTCGATCTACGCCTATGACGAAGGGTTCCAGTGACACCGACGGGTGAGCCTGAACTTGAGCCTGAGGTGTTCACGGCCCCGGGTTTCGTTACCATAATTACCATGCTATCAATCGCACCAGCCGAAAAAAACATTGGACACATTGTAATTTGTGATAATGCAACTAATGTCGATGCCATATAATGCAACAGCTAGTCTCTCAGTCATCATGTCCCAGCTTTGAAATGCTCACGCACAAAATAGCCAAGTCAAGAGCGAGCTACAAACAGGAGTCAAGTGACAGGACTGTCGTGCGCAACCTACTCCGTCAATTTTACCTAGCGACTTTGGCTCCGTTCTCCTCTCTGTCGGTATCCTTAGAACTCATACAAAATGTCTTAGTGTGTGTAAATTACACAATAATTTCAAATACGACGAATGATTCGAATTACAGATGCAATCAAGGCATTACTACTTAGTTATAATGTTATGTTTTCATTTCGATTGGAACTTGCCATTTTCGAAGAACCCATGGAAATCTCGAACAAAATCTCGGTCCGATAACATGTAAATTAAGGTATGTTACACAATTTTTAGGTGGCAATATTATTAACTTTTAATAATAATATTATTATGGTATTTGGTCAATCATTGTAATATATCCATATAAAATTGTAATACACATCCTCCCATGAGTCAATTGTTAATATGGCGGCGCCCACGAGAGGGAGTAATTATTTGCTCCCATAGCGTCGTGAAATACATTGATTTAAGTATGCAATTAACAACTTTGCCTGCCCAATGTATTCATACGAATTATGGTTGACGTTACTCTGTAGATTCTTGTAGATGATTTGTGAAATACTGCATTAAGGAGCGTTGCAGTTCACAGCAAACAGACACCTTCATAACTCGATGGCGATGCTGAACCGTCTCAACTGACATCTGTCAAATCACGAATGCTGCAGACGCAACTCGCTAACACTTCGACATTCTGCAACAGTTCTCGGGGGAATATAACATATATCTAACGTTTATTATAAATAACAAGCATGTTAGTTTATTTGGCAGTTTGAGCATTTTCGTTTTTTAACGAGCAGATTGTATGATGTTACAAGTGCATTAAGTTAACTTAAATAATTGATAATTGCATAAATATTTTATGACCTGACTGCAGTTACAAGATGTTTATTTTTTTCAAAATTGGTGAAGTATTTTTTGAGATATGAATATTTGAAGATTGTGCTAATTCTTCAGGTTAATAGCAGTTATACTGTAGGACAGTGTATGCCTATACATTAATAATGAACACAAAATAAGGATATATTTAATTAAAACTTAATTTCAGTTCTAATGTTGTGCATCTTTCTACAGGAAACAGGCATCGTGATGGCATCAAAACCAGCATATCTGCAAGGGCGTGGCAGGGGAAGAGGGCGTGCTGGTAATGGAAGGGGTTCGCCTCAGTCATCGGTACCCAATGCTGGACGACCGGGAAAAATGAAAAGTGCTGATAGTGGGCTTGGGGGCAACTCTACTTCACCTAAAGTCTCATACAGTAAAGTCACCGGCATGCAGCATGTGACAGCCCAGGTGATGCAGCCCGATAATGGTGACAGGCTTGATGTCAACAATGGTAATTATCTATTATTTAATAACATAAAATAACTAGTGATTTTGTCGGTTATGCGCCTTAAGTGCTGCCTTTTCAGAATTTGATAAAAATGGAAATGCAATGTTTTAAATCTATAAATATAATTGTTCTTATATTGTTGTTTTACTGGTATGTAACAATTTTTGTAGTCTTTAAATTATAGTTTGAGTGATGGTCTCATATGTCTACAAATTGACCAAAAATGTGGTCTACTCTAATGCTGCCTGAACCAGACCTGGGGACTACAATAATGTTTTATCAATTCAATTCCAATTCACATGTATCGATAAAGGGTCAATTCCATTTCAATCCAATGTACTGACTAAAAGGATTAATTCAAATTCAATTAATTTTTTATCAATTCATATTCAAATTCAGATTAAAATTCAGGTAGCAAATTAGCAACATTACTTAGTGAACACTATGCTGCATAATGAAAAATTGTAATAGTAGCACTGACTAGCAGCAGAAATATATCATCAGTTAATATATGCGTTACATAACAAACTCTATAGATAGCATACTAACTTTGACCAAACTAACGCACAAACTGCATTTGTGACCAACACCTGATATATAGTTCGCAGCTTAGTGCAAACACTGCCAGGAGCACTGCCCAGTTAAAATTAAAGGCATTATCTAATCAACCACCAATCTTCAGTACAATAATTATTTTCTGATTTGTTCAAAAGTAATAGTAATAGTATTTGATCGTATAGTTATTTAACAAGATTTAACAAAATTGCCATCCGAGGCAAAGGCCCAGATGGCAAGTGGAAAAGGAAGCCTTTGGCTTATCAAGAGTCCAACATTTTTCATCTATGTGTGACCCACCCACCTGAGATAAACTTTGTTTTTTAACATATTCACGCTGCTAGCAGTTACATAAACTGTAGATAATTTGTTCCATTCATTGATTGTTCTCTGTGAGAACGAGTACTTCCTGATATCCAATCTACACTGCTCAAATTTGGATCGGTGCTTGAGCTGCACCTTTACCTCTTGTCCTCTAGTTCTATTATCTTGAGTGAGAAAAAATATTTCTTTCAATATTTTCATACCCATGATTTAATATCTTAAAAACTTCAATTTGATTTCTTCTTAACTGCATTGTCTCTTGGGTTGTTAAACCACATTCTTTCAGTTGTTCTTCACTAAGGTCTCTCCGTTCTGGAATAATTTTGGTAGTTCTCTGTATTCTTTCAAGTGTGTGTGTGTGTGTGTGTGTGTGTGTGTGTGTGTGTGTGTGTGTGTGTGTGTGTGTGTGTGTGTGTGTGTGTGTGTGTGTGTGTGTGTGTGTGTATAATATATACACACACACACACACACACACCAAAGAAGGCATTTACTTATGTCTTCAACTTGTCTCTCTCCCTGAATGCAACTATTTCCTTTGGGAGTTCATTCCAGAGGCGGGAAGCAGTTGGTAAAAATGTCATCTTATGGCCAGCAGTGTTCGAGGGTGGAACTGCCACAGCAGCTGTGTGGTGAGATGTTGGAGGAGGAGGTAACGTGCTATTGAGTAATGTTCTGAATCTGGATAATTACTCAGCAAAGTCCTCCTAGGATATTGTACTGAGGGTTTATTTCAGACTGTCCTTCTCTAGAGTTAGTGAGTCCATGACATGTCTTTTTTCCATTTCCCTGCATGGGATCGTTTACTTCCCCTGGCATATGCACCAGATAGAAGGGACCAACAGCTTTTAGTCTCTTCCAAAAGACACAGGCAAAGTGGGGTGAACGAAATTGCCCAAGCTTCGAAACGGCGGAGGTGGAATCGAACCACCATCCTCTTGATCGACAAGCGGGTGCCCTAACCATTAAACCACCGCTCCTCAGACAGTGTTGGTGCATCTGCATGGTATATCCAGTGGAACAACTTTTCTCCTGTGTGCTAGTGGTATGGCATTCCTGCTCAGAGAAACCTCTGGCATAGCTATAATTTTGACAGCACGCCTCTGGATGGCATAAGTCTGTCTAGCGATGTTTCGTAGGCTCCCATCTATACAGATGAGACATATTCCATCTAGGATCTCACCATGCTCTTGTAGATCATAGCCCGCTGGTTTAATATGAAACTCTTTTCAGGAGGCTAAGCCGCTTTCTTGCATCCTTGGCCATCTTGTATACTAAGTGTGTCCAGGACAATTCTTTCCGGATAGACTAGAGGCCCAAGAGGTCCACCTCTTCCACTTCTGACAAGATAGCATTTATAAATGTGAGTGAGGGGTGGCCGGTTTCTGCATCTTTCAGCCTTGATACAATTAGGTTCTTGCATTTGGCTGCACCAAACATCACATTCCAATTACCTGCCCATGTTTGAATGTGCAGCAGATCTTCTTAAAGGAGCATGCCACAGTTGCCTGAATTTGTCTATCCTTGAGTCAGAAGTTGAGTGTGCTAAAGACTGACAGTATGGAGAACAACATGGTTCTGTATTTTGTCTGGCATATCATCAATGAATATAATGAATATGAGAGGTCCTAGAATGGATCTCCTGCATCAACAGACGTGGCACCAGAGCATATTCCATTAATGGCAACTTTCAGAACTCTTTCAGGTAATCATTTAACCAGGATAGTCATTTAACCAGGATAGCAGCTTTCCCCGTATCCTTATGGACTCCAGTTTGGCCATCAGGCCTTTATGCCACACTCTATCGAATGCTCTGCTGCTGTCAAGGCAGATTAATCTAGCTTCTTGCTTTTTTGTCAATGGCATCGTGTAGCTGTTGTACAATGTATGGTAAGGCATCACCTGTAGAGTGGCCAGCTCTGAATCCAAACTGATTGCTGAGTTTGCTGGTGATGCTGAGCAGTGATACTGGTCGATAATTGTTCGGGTCATGCTGATCTTTTTTTGTGGCAGGGAGTAATATGGACTACCTTCCGATGCTTAGGCATGATTCCCTTGTTAAAGCATAGCTGGAATAATTTGGCCAACAGTTTGGCCAGCTCTGCAGCAGCTTGTTTCAACACTCTAGCTGGGATTGAGTTGGGTCTATTAGCCTTTTCAATGTCAACCTTCTGTAGAATGTTTTTTACTTTCTTTGGCCAAAACACAATCTTCTTCACGGATGCACTTGTCTTCCTGTGCACACGAGGGACTGCTTTTCATTTTCTGCTTCTTAGATAGTTGATCTCTCAGCAAAGATGTCAGCAAAACATTCAGCTTTGTCTGTTGAAGTAATGAAGGTCAGATTATTACTGCATAGAACTGGTATGTCACATTAGCCACCCTGTCCCATCAATCTTTTTGCAGTCCACTTCCAGTTTGTGCTCCGTTTTTTAGTCCGGTTGTCATTTTTGTCTTTACTCTTGCCTTGTGTTCTGTCAGTGCTTTCCAAGTGATGTAAGTGTATGCGTTTGGGCTTGGCTGCCTGTTGGTTGTTTGTTGTTCCAAATGTACGGAAATGACAAATGGATTACGTTAACATAAGGTGACGTGTCAGAAAATGTGCCCCAGTGGCTTCTAGGCACCACCATCGCCGGTCGTATGCCATGCTTTCCTAGAGACGTGAAAGTTAAGAGATCAAATTGAAGTTTTTAAGATATTGAATAGGTGTGAAAATATTGATAGAAATATATTTTTTTTCACTTAAGAAAGATAATGGAACCAAAGGACACGAGGTGTCAGTAGGGAAGGATCAGTGTAGATTGGATATCAGAAAGTACTCATTCTCACAGACGACAATAAATTTATGAAAACAAGGTTGACAAATAATCAGGAGGGCAGGTTACACACAGATTAACAATTTTTGGAATCTCGATAAGCCAAGGCTTCCTTGTCCATTTGCCATCTAGGCCTTTACCTCGAATGGCAATCTTGTTAGTAACCGCTGCTCACTTCACTATGTAGGGACCTTATTGTAACATATAGTGATACTGAACAACAAATATTGTTGCCTTTTATGGTTATTCAAGGTATGACAACATAATGCAGCTAATAGTGATTTCCAGTTATGACTGAACATGCATAAACACATTATTTCAGATTAAATACTACCTAACTATAATTTTCACTTTGTATTAATGACACAGTATGTCATATGATTATCATGTCAGGTACTTATCAGAATTTGAGTATCCCATTTCCAATTTGACCAGTGTGAGACAATGTTGTGAGATATAATTAACCCGTTTGCTGATGACACAATAAAGAAGGAAATTGTAATTATGAATCAACTTTAGTTGAAGTTAAGCACCTAAATATTAACTGTTTGCCAAACATATCTAGGCTAGAAACAATAATGTGCTACATTCTTACCATAACATGATGGTTTAGTGAGAACATGATGAGTGTCATCAGTCACGACCAAATAAATGATTGTGTACATTGCAAATGCTCAGCGTGTGATTGTTGCTCGTCTGACTATCTTCTAAACATGATGTCTCCACAGTCTAGGCTTTGTATTTGAGTTGTATGTTTAAATTTGTTTTGATTAAGACGATTAAAAATGTATCGCATCTGTCACATTTATGGAGTGACCTTTTGAGAACTGCTCATATAAAACACATTTGCTTTGTAAAACAGATTAAGTTGTTATGTTTCATTGTAGCTATGAACTAACAATTCTCTCTTGTCATTGTTAGCACATTAGCAGTGCTAACAAGGAAGTTATATAACCCTAACTAGCTTCATTTCTTTTGTGTTTTTTCTCTGGCATATTTGGTTGTTTTGCTGAGATGTTTGAAAATAGAACTTATTTACAGTTTCAAAGAAGTCAGCAGAACAGCGCTTTCAGGACGTCGCGTCGAAACACCAGGAGTCTGTGCAGCGCCATCTACAGAATGTTGATGACGAATACGAGTCGTCGGACGAGGAGGAGGATATGAATGACGATGATATTCTGGAATCAGTGTTGAAGAGTTTCCGAGGATCAACGGGTGAGAAATTGAATGTTTCTGTGCGGATATGTAAAGTTTATATTGCATGCTGTTTGTGAATGTACACTTAGCAAAAACATCTGTAGAATATTTAAGGAACATTCATTTGGATTTTTGCAGATACAGCTGTTAGAATGAAGAAAATATTCTTTAAAAAATTATATTTATAGAATATTCTATAGGATTTTCACAGACATAACTATAGAATTTGTAATATTATATTGTTTTCTGTACAATATTCTACGGCCCTATTCTATTATGGTCTGTAGAATTCTATAAAATTCTAAACAAATCTATAGAAAATTTAAGTAGACATAAACTATTTCTATGTAGAATATGTAGTACCGTGGTATTCTGTAGTTTTCTGTAAAAATGTTTACTATACTCTGTTGAATTGTATAGATTTCTATAGAATTCTATTATTATATAGAATTCAATAGATTGTTTTGCTAAGGGAACTCAATGGCAGGGTTGATTTTCATAAACCCTTTGGTGAGACATGGTTGTGATTTACTAGAGCACATGTCTGTTTGGTTCTCGCAGGCAGCGACGGTCAGAATGACTTGGGACGGACACACGAATATCTCGTCAACTCAATGAAATCAAAAGCCAACACATGTCTGATTTGCATAGAGACCATCAAACGCATGGATGCTGTAAGTACAAAGGACCTACCATCAGGAAAGATGAATGGTCTGGAATGAGGTATTTCACCATATTCCCATTTCGTCCACAGTATAGGAGAACAATTGTTGCCACATTATAACTCACAAGTTTGCTAAATTGTTAAATTCTGACATCCTGAGACAAATGTTAGTTAATAATTCTTTGTTTTCTTCCCTTTTGACACTTGGGATTGTGTAACTTTGTTTCTACCCATGAGTATTTGCAGCAGTAACTCCTCAGGGCGTTCAGAGGTCTCACGGAATGCACACTAAATGCCAGTTTACGGTAGAAATGTTTGCACTGATTTGTCAGCATGTTGCACGATAACACAAAGCTAAATTGTGTGTGCGTTTAGACGAGCAACATGTCTAGACACTGTGATGTACATCTTGAAATTAGAAAAAAATTGCTCAGCCTTAACAGTAAAGGTGTTACAGCTAGGATCTGTGCTAAACCACATATATCAGTTGTACTAACTCGCTGTGTTCATCTCGACTGTGTGTCTGTCAACTATGCAGGTTTGGAGCTGTCAGGGCTGCCACGCAATGCTACACATCTCCTGCATACAGAAGTGGGTTAGAGACGGCGTCTACCAGCGGACAGCATTCTCAGAGGAGAACATTCCAGAGCGAGACCTTCCCTGGTTCTGGTAATGATCATATCTCACAGTTCATGTTCTTGATACAGCAAGAAATTTACTATATATGTGATTTACACAGTTGGCCATATTAAGAGATGATCTCGAAACATTGACACTGCATGAAATTTGTTTCATGGGACGGGGCTTAGTGCTCAGCTCTTTCGTCTAGCATTATACATCGATGTATTTATGGTTTACTTTATCTACAAGTGGCAGATATTTCGGTGAATGGTAAGACATTGTAGATACAATTTTGTAATCACGCTTCTTATTGTGCAGAATGTAATCTGTAATCATAAGCCGATTTTAAGCGACCTGTTTTTCTTTTATTCATCATCATATGGCACCATCTCCTCTCGGAAGGTCGGCTGTCGTGTATTGCCACTTCTTTTATTAGTAATATAAAATGTTTGTAAATTTAACTTGCATTGGTGTGTTCATGCATAGATACATACTTGCAATACACAATACAATGCATGTACACACAAATACACACATTACATCACATAACTCGATAGTGACACATTGACGATAGCCTGCATTGGTCATGGAAAGTCATGTAATTTTGTGTTACAAAAGGAGTGGTGACCCAGAGACATTATATAATATAATAATATATAAAATACTTCCATTGTGCTAAGATCCTCGGGAGACCCAGGCCCAGCAGCGCACCAGAACAAAAGGGGTTAAGCAGTTCATTATCGATAAGCAGTTGGATTGGTACGCTGGGAGCAGTATTTCTATCCTAATGTCTTGTCGTGCAGTCCAAAGTGTCGGCACGAGTACAAGCAGATGGAGTGTCCCACACGCTACTACTGTTTCTGTGGCAAGGAGGAAGACCCACAGTTTGACCCATGGCTTGTTCCACATTCATGTGGTCAGGTATGTGGACGGCGACTCAAGCCGGACTGTGGTCACTCCTGTCTGCTACTCTGTCATCCAGGTCAGTGTCGATTGATTGTGTCAGTCCATTTAGCTATGATTCATGTTTATGTTGTATAATAATACCCTGGGATAACCAAACTTCCTTAGCGCTTAAATCATCAGGCACTCGTGCTCAGAGGCACAGCTAACCAGAGTCGAAGGTAAACTGTATTTGATCACTGCAATGTTTGTGAAACTTCCTGATTAGAATCCGGACACTTGTACATGTGACAAAAACATTTTCAACTCGATAGGCCTGTATGAATGTTGATGTTTTATAATTTGTAAATAGATGTTTAAAAAAAAGTTGTATATATATTTTTTATTGTATATTTTATTTTAAGTTATATAACTGCAGATGTAAGTGTGTATGTGGTTATGATGGTTCATTGGTGTTGGCTATAAAGGTGATGTTAGCAAACTTAGCATCATGAAATAAAGCTTTTACTGCTACTATCCCACAGATCCGTGTCCACTGACAATGAATGCAGCTTGTCCCCCAGCCACCTTATGTTCACATGTCTTATGTCCCCCCAGGTCCATTAGAGCCTGTTATTGTGGTCAACGGTTCCCCCAGTCTCCTTATGTTCACATATCTTATGTCCCCCAGGTCCATTAGAGCCTGTTATTGTGGTCAACAGTTCCCCCAGCCTCCTTATGTTCACATGTCTTATGTCCCCCCAGGTCCATTAGAGCCTGTTATTGTGATCAACAGTTCCCCCAGTCTCCTTATGTTCACATGTCTTATGTCCCCCCAGGTCCATTAGAGCCTGTTATTGTGGTCAACAGTTCCCCCAGCCTCCTTATGTTCACATGTATTATGTCCCCCAGGTCCATGAGAGCCTGTTATTGTGGTCAACAGTCCTCCCAGCCTCCTTATGTTCACACGTCTTATGTCCCCCCAGGTCCGTGAGAGCCTGTTATTGTGGTCAACAGTTCCCCCAGCCACCTTATGTTCACGTGTTATGTCCCCCAGGTCCATGAGCCTGTTATTGTGGTCAACAGTCCCCCCAGCCTCCTTATGTTCACATGTCTTATGTCCCCCTAGATCCGTGAGGGCCTGTTATTGTGGTCAACAGTCCCCCCAGCCTCCTTATGTTCACATGTCTTATGTCCCCCTAGGTCCGTGAGGGCCTGTTATTGTGGTCAACAGTTCCCCCAGCCTCCTTATGTTCACATGTCTTATGACACCCAGGTCCGTGAGGGCCTGTTATTGTGGTCAACAGTTCTCCCAGCCTCCTTATGTTCACATGTCTTATGTCCCCCTAGGTCCGTGAGGGCCTGTTATTGTGGTCAACAGTTCCCCCAGCCTCCTTATGTTCACATGTCTTATGTCCCCCAGGTCCATGAGAGCCTGTTATTGTGATCAACAGTTCCCCCAGCCTCCTTATGTTAACATGTCTTATGTCCACGCAGGTCCGTGTCCACCGTGCCCTCAGACAGTGAGAGCCACCTGTTACTGTGGGCGACAGTCACCCCAGATCAGACGGTGTGGGGCACGTGAGTGGACGTGTGGTCAACCATGCAACAAGCCACTGACCTGCGGGCATCATTGCTGTGGTCAGCCGTGTCACAAAGGTTGGTCGTTGTGGTCAGTTATAACTAATGTTATGGTTAGATAGCTGCATTGAGACTGTTTGTGAGATAATAAATTAATTATAGCTTTTGCAGTTATGCTCAAGCTTGTACAGTGTCAAATGTGGCATTGGGTGCACTATTGCAGAGGTTCCAAGTGATCAGACCCAAAAATAGTGAGATCCCAATATTTTTGGGTGTGAAAATTGTGAGATTTTGTAATTGCATGTATTAGTAGTGTTTTACCAGCCATTACATGTGCATTGTTAATGATGAAAATCAAGCCATTTATAAGTATGTATGCATTGTTTCTAAAGAGATGTAACATAAGTCTTTAAACATGAAAGATCAGTTTACATTCATACTTACATAAAGCATGCTCTGTAGTGCGTACACTGTGTAGTTATTGCTGCCCCAGAACTAGTCCTCTTTCTAAATGCCAGCTTTTGGGCTAGAAACAGTTGTCTCTGAGACGTCCTTTCCTCCTGAAGGACAGCGCTGTAGCTTGGCTTTACTGTTTCCTTGACCACGTGTCATGTTGTGTGTTGACCAGGTGACTGTCCAGCATGTCCTGAGACAAGTTTGCAGTCCTGTCAGTGTGGCCGCAGCTCCTGCGTCCGGCCGTGCGCCAGTCAGTCCTGGCAGTGTGACCAGGTCTGTTTTGTGGTGCCACCTGTTGGGTCACTAGAACACGTAATCACACAGTGTGCAATTTAATAAAAAAGGCGACAAGTAAAGTGTATAAGAACAATAAGTTAACTAAAAGTCAGCTAAAAATGTTCATCGTGTTAAGAATCTTCAACCAAAAATATTGCTCAGGTATGCTCTTTTAAAAGATATCTTGTGACAGCAAATATGTAGTTAAATTAACGAAACAGTCTCTGCGTTGCTGAATTGTCAGCTTAAGTTTTCCTTAAATGTTCTTAATATGACAATATCTTACAATATATTTTTGTGAAACGTTTCAACATTCCTCTAGAAATATATTCTTTGTTAATTGTTATTTGAAAAAAAAGTTACTAAAGTGTATTTCTTCACCAGTTTAGTTGCTAATTTTTTCTCAAATCATCGGGAATAACCAAGAATAAAACCTGGCAATATGTCTTTCCTGCCCAGGTATGTGGAGAGCCCCTGAGCTGCGGACATCACACCTGTGAGAAAGTTTGCCATGGTGGAGAGTGTGGGACCTGCCCCAGGGCAGGGCTGAGAACTTGCCCCTGTGGGAAGACTTGTAAGTAGTGGCTGGAGGTCAGGGTCAAAAGTGAAAGGAGAAGTATTTGTTTCTGTTGTGTGATAACTTATTATGTTTTAGATAAAAAATTACATTTAGTCTCTTACTTTTATATAATTTTGTTTTTTGTGTGAAATGTTATGTGTAATCATATTTGTAGAAAATATTTTACTGACTTTTATTAGTTTATTCTGATTCTGGGGGTAAAACTGTAACCTGTTGTGGATTTAAGTGTATGTGACTGCTATAGCCCATTGAAAATCATGTGATAAACGTCACATTGGTACATGAAATAAAACCTTTGCTTATCATATGTATCAATTGCAGCGTTTCAGCTGCCGTGCACGAAGGATGCACCAACGTGTCTAAGTACTTGTGACAAGTTGCTGGACTGTAGCCAGCACCAGTGCACACAGCGATGTCACACTGGACCTTGTGGCACGGTGAGGACAACGCAGATGACACGTTTCATCATGGGATGATAAATGAGTGGGACAATTTATCTACTGATTGTGTAAATGCTAGCAGCGTCAATATGTTTAAAAACAATATTAATTAACAGATATCTCATAAGGGCAGATTATATAGAGATGAAAATTTATTGGACCCTACAAGCCAGTGGCTTTGGATTGCGGCCTTCAATTTTAGCAGTCGTTTTATATATTTATTGTTGATGTGGAGTCTGAATTATTAAACACTTTGAAATGTTTTAATATTTTGTAATATATTTAATGTAGAGCTCATAATAACTGTGGTTGCATGCTGTACAAGAATGTAAAATTATCATTATAACATTATAATTATTATGTACTTATTGTCTTAATATTTGTAAACACATTGTAATATTTTCCATCTGTGGTTTGAACAACAACAACATTTCTGTCGGCAACAGTACCATGCGATAACTTTGGAGACTTTGAAAAGTTAATTAAATCGTTACTTGTGTGGTGATGACAGTGTCGTCAGATGACGCAGAAGACATGTCGATGTGGACAGAAGACGAAGCAAGTCCCATGTTTCAAGGAGTTTCTCTGCGAGACTCGCTGTACTCGGATGAAGAATTGTGGTAAACACGTCTGCAAGAGAAAGGTCAGTGGAGCCCCCTGGTGGTATAATGTGGTAGACAATGTTAAAATTATCTAAATGTTTTTCTACCATATTCTGGTAGCTTTGAATGTTTTCTGTTTATAAAGTTTATCTTTATGACCATTACATACCCCTAAATCACTTTTATTCATGGATTAAGTGTGCCTCTATCAAATAATCAATTCTGTTATTCAGTCATTGATGGCCATTTATAAGAACACTCGCAGTAAAAATTATATGCTCCTCTGGTTTGGATTGTTGTGTTCACCTACATATTCTCAAAAATCTGACTCACCACATACAATTAATGATTGGTCCATTGCTAATTTATTCTATTATGCTAATCCAGCAGAGCTGGGTGACGCACTCTGTGACCCACTTTGCCTGCCTCCATATTTTGAACCAATCAGTGCGCACCAGCTGCGCAACGCTACAGATTTCAAACTTGGACTAGCCACTTCGTTTTGTGAAAGCATACGGAGTGGATGCGCTTTGAAAATTTGTCCCACCCTCCTCCCCATCTTTCTCCCTGTTGTGTGTTTACTTGTTACCAGCAGTTGTACATCTTTGGTGGAAGTGGGGTGTTCATGTCTCCAAGCTTTCCCATTTTTTGATTGCGATAGTGGACATGGGAGTTTTGGCTTTCCCAGAAGTGTTCACGTGTTTTAACGCTGGGACGCAGCTCGCTTTCCTTCCACCTTGGATTTTAGAATTGTTCGTGTAGCGAATTGGCCCCACCTTTGTAGTTATTCCAGTTAGAGCTAGTGTATTTTTAAGCAGGTAGTCGTATTCATAGACTGCGTGATAGCATGTAGGGCATTATGCTATTTGGTTTAAGGGTGTTCCATGACAATAGTAATGCCATTGTTTCTTTTATTTGTTCTAGGAATACTGCTACTGCTTTGTGGTGAAATGTGGGCTCTATTGAACCCGACGTCCAGGAGGCTCGCATGGGGCGTAGTCAGCCTGGCGTTGGGTTATGGAGCCCACATTTCTTTGTTTTACATTTCTTTGAAAGTGGGCTTACCCTTAATCCCCACAATAAACGACATTCATTTGGCCTTTTCATATCTCTATATCTGTGTTGTGTTGTTGATTGCATAAATATTGATTACTTTTTAACTGTTTTTTAGATAGGCTGTAATTCCATCAAATGGTAGCAGTTGTGTTTGTAGTAATGGAAATGGGAAGTCTGACAGAAAAATGTTCCATACATTTATTTTATTCAGTAAGATCCACTGTACAATTTGGGCTAAAAAAATTGCATTTGCTACACAATTAAAAAAAAACCTTATTCAGGTGAGGTGTCTCCGTTAATGACAGTCTGTCTTCGTGGTGTTTCAGTGCTGTGTCTCCCTTAATGACAGTCTTTCTTCGTGGTGTTTCAGTGCTGTGTCTCCCTTAATGACAGTCTGTCTTTGTGGTGTTTCAGTGCTGTGTCTCCCTTAATGACAGTCTGTCTCCGTGGTGTTTCAGTGCTGTGTCTCCCTTAATGACAGTCTGTCTTCGTGGTGTTTCAGTGCTGTGTCTCCCCTAATGACAGTCTGTCTTCGTGGTGTTTCAGTGCTGTGTCTCCCTTAATGACAGTCTGTCTTCGTGGTGTTTCAGTGCTGTGTCTCCCCTAATGACAGTTTGTCTTCGTGGTGTTTCAGTGCTGTGTCTCCCTTAATGACAGTCTGTCTCCGTGGTGTTTCAGTGCTGTGTCTCCCCTAATGACAGTCTGTCTCCGTGGTGTTTCAGTGCTGTGTCTCCCTTAATGACAGTCTGTCTCCGTGGTGTTTCAGTGCTGTGTCTCCCTTAATGACAGTCGGTCTCCGTGGTGTTTCAGTGCTGTGTCTCCCTTAATGACAGTCTGTCTTTGTGGTGTTTCAGTGCTGTGTCTCCCTTAATGACAGTCTGTCTTCGTGGTGTTTCAGTGCTGTGTCTCCCTTAATGACAGTCTGTCTCCGTGGTGTTTCAGTGCTGTGTCTCCCTTAATGACAGTCTGTCTCCGTGGTGTTTCAGTGCTGTGTCTCCCTTAATGACAGTCTGTCTTCGTGGCGTTTCAGTGCTGTGTCTCCCTTAATGACAGTCTGTCTTCGTGGTGTTTCAGTGCTGTGTCTCCCTTAATGACAGTCTGTCTTCGTGGTGTTTCAGTGCTGCGTCTCCCCTAATGACAGTCTGTCTTCGTGGTGTTTCAGTGCTGCGTCTCCCCTAATGACAGTCTGTCTTCGTGGTGTTTCAGTGCTGCGTCTCCCCTAATGACAGTCTGTCTTCGTGGTGTTTCAGTGCTGCGTCTCCCCTAATGACAGTCTGTCTTCGTGGTATTTCAGTGCTGTGTCTCCCCTAATGACAGTCTGTCTTCGTGGTGTTTCAGTGCTGTGTCTCCCTTAATGACAGTCTGTCTTCGTGGTGTGTCAGTGCTGTGTCTCCCCTAATGACAGTCTGTCTTCGTGGTGTTTCAGTGCTGTGATGGACACTGTCCGAGTTGCGAGCAGCCATGTGGACGCACACTCGGGTGTCGCAATCATAAATGCGCCAGCAGGTGTCACACCGGTAGATCTACGATTCAACTACGTTGAAACATAATATTAGTATTTTATACTTATGCAATGATACCAGGTTTTATGCACTTGTTGCTTTAGAATGTTGCAAGTGCAATACAATACAATGCAATGCAATACAATACAATACAACATTATGAAGCAATGAGTGCATAAACCCAGTATCATTAGCACGCCGTTTGAATTCATCCTTTGGTGCGCTTGTGATATTGGTTTTTATTGCGCTGGACGCTACACAGTGCAGGACAGCGTATGTCATCATAGACAGCGTGTAATCAGTAACGATTATCCATGTAATAAATTAGTAAATCCTACCTGTATGACGCAGTGCCTTAGGTTTTGCAGCATCATTGTGAGGGAACTTGTGTGGATGACATAATTTGAAGAAAATAAAAAATTTACATCTAAGCTATTCTGTGCATTGAAACAAACTTGTGTTAAAAAATTTTTTCAAATGTCAGAACGACTGATTTTTACATGCTAATGGTAGTGTTGTGATTTTTTTGTACCAGTACACATTATTATAAGTTTGATGTATTCTTTGCCAACATGATAGTAATTAGTTAGTTAAATATTTGTAGGCTAGGATCAGGCATGCGTTGTCGTTGATATGCGATGGTTCTGCAGCTTATCAACAAATCTCACTCTCTAAATTAAAAGAACAAAATGGTGTCAACAAAATATTATCCACCAAATGTGCCCCAGGTTATTTTGAGTAACATCTATTAAGCATATGTCAAAGCCTGTCATGATTTATTCCATGCCTGATTTATAACGTGCCTGCGTACTGTGACAGGTCCATGTTATCCGTGTCCACTCACGGTCACCATCAGCTGTAACTGCAAGCTAACCAGTGTGACTGTGCCATGCGGGGCAGAGAGAATGACCAAACCTCCAAGATGTAAACGACTTTGCCAGTAAGTGTCTTGTCTCCCCACATCATCACATGGATAGACAGAGCACTCCGCAAGCTCTACAAGAACCAATTTCATAGATAACAGTTAGTGTTGTAAAACAAGCTTTTGTGGCTTGCCGTCAAGTATATGTGTGATGGTATTAATTTGATAAACGCTTCTCCAACAATTTGTTTGCGTAAATTTGATAGAGTAGCATTATTTATTTCATATATATACATACAGTGTTTTAAGGCCATTTTGCACTATGAAATCACACTTTGCCAGTAAGAGATTTATATGTAATGATTGCAGCTACACGGTTCCTCTGAGTTCAGTAATATTTGTATATATTCTAGTCCACCAATTCTGCTCAGGCAACTAGGGCGGACAACGATATATATACAGCACTTGGAGTCGAGTAGCTCCAATCATTAAAAAAATATATGATATTAACAAAACAAACCATTTCCGCACAATTTAGAGTAATAAATCACAAAGACGAGAACAGTGTGGTTTTGTCGGTACGCCTTTTCCTTTGCCCGCTGTTTAAGCTATCCTATAATACTTGTGTCTCTTGTCACATTGCAGGGAGCCCCCCGACTGTCACCACGAGTCACGTCTGCGACATCGCTGTCACTTCGGCCGATGTCCGAGCTGTAAGCAGGTCTGTGACAAGAAACTGCCCAACTGTGACCACTTCTGTCCGGCCGTCTGTCACACGGCTGTACTGACCAAGATACAGGAGAAGGTCAGTTGGTCCTGATGGACTGGTCATCTCCCTGCTAGTTGTAGAATACATTTTCTTGATTATTTCTATAATATGCCTATTACAGAACCAGTGTTCATTGAATAACATGCATGAATGAATCATTTTGCTCACTGAATCTGAAATAAGTGAAGTGTGTTGCACCTCATATTTACTAAAAATTTTCATGTTTTTATAAGTGCCTAGTTTTGGCAATAGGCATCACAAAATATTAAAGAAGTATTAGATAACTACTTGATATTATCAAGTAAAGGAATCACCTGAGTTGTGATTCAATCAAATAATGAATGAAGCTTAAAATTCCTTGTATTGTTGCAGCCGAATTAAAAAAATCTTATTATTAAATACAGACAAAACCTATACTATAAAAGCTTCTGATGGCCTTAGTAATGCACTACTTTTTGTAGAAATAATATCTCTCCCTAGTAGGGGGCACTGTCTATAAATGTTGGTGACAATACAGGTGCAGCGTGCGGGGCCATGGGAGGCAAAGCCAGAGACTCAGCTGAAAGTGTTGAACAAGCCATGTCCTCCGTGCCAAGTGTTGGTACCAATGCCCTGCCTCGGTGGCCACGAGGTCTGTCTTAATGTTCTAGTTTTACCGGTAGATATATACATTACCTTATTTGACCTAATAGTATAATATGCTTGAAACAAAATTGGACCATGGAATAAGAACCTGTTCTTAAACCAAAATTGTTTTCTTTAGACAATAAGGTAAGTGTTTAACACTAGTGGTGTCATTTGGTGACTAGTGTAAAACAACTAAAAAGTGGTGCCAACTATTAAACACCAGGTGGTGACAGTTTTCAGTTGTTCCACACTAGTCAAATTACAATAATTATGCATCCTGCTAATTAAAAACGGGGGTGTTTATGACATGTACACTTAATAGGTCAAATACAGTACTTAGTTTTATTTTAAGCCAAATTGACTGATTCTATTGATCACACAGTCATTAGACTTATATGTTGAAACTGTTTATATCTCAAGAAACAACAGCATAGAGCCTGAGAGGTAAATGTTGAAGGAGTTACTTGGCTGTTAATGAAGTGACCATTGACCACTTGGTTAGTGACTCTCACTCTTACTTGCACTGCTGATGAATCTGTAATGTCCAAAACGAAGTGTTTTCTCTGAAATTGAACGACACTGATATTGTGAAACAGTCATATTAAAATAACCATTGTTTAATCAGCTATGGTAAAGATCACATTATGCATACAGTGTACACTAGAGTAAAATATCTTTTAACTGGTTATCTCATGGATTTAAGGAAACTTCTACAATATATGGCCAAGTGTGACTGGTTGACAAGTTCAGATGTTTTCTGCAACTCATAATTTTTTTGTGTTCTCTGTAAATCGTTTTGAGAGGTGTTCTAAATTGTCCCCTTTAATGTGTCTATTAGCATCGTCTTACATCAAATCACTCATGTTTCAGGTGTTCTCCATGAAATGTTTTGAGGCCCGCGTCATGTCGTGTCACCGTCCGTGTGGCCGTCTGCTGACATGCACCAATCACACTTGTCGGCTGGAATGTCACAAGGTCGTTGGATCGCCGGATGATCACAAGGTACACAACTGTCCACATGGAACACGGCACATTGCAACATTTCTCTTGTATACAGAGAGAACAAGTTTCAGTAATGTTGTGGTTAACATTTTTTTTTGCAACCACATATTGTGCCTTTCTCAGAATGTGATACACAAGTTTGGTAGTTTTGGTGATATATCAAGCTATTAATGAATGAGTATCGTGTAAAGAGGCCAGCCATTTTTACATCCGTATTAAAACGGGATACAACCGTATTCCTCTAAAAATCCCTAAAACCTGTTTTGCGTACAGGAAATCCGCATCATGTGGCAGCCTGACAAAAAAACAGTCTGTTAAAGAATTTTCAAGGATGGCTGTTTTCGAGGAATAGTTGCTTTGAGGGGTTCTACTGTACATTTTCATGTAGACTATTGTGAGATCCCGCTGACAGTAACACATGTTGGTGAAAATGTTCATCAAGTTGAGGGAATAAAGGAATATAAATTTTTTTATTCACTTCCCAAGAACTTGTTTGAATTCTCCGAATATTTTGCCCAACTCATTCAACCTTCGTCGGCGGATGTCTAACGAAGTCAGTCCACCGACGTAGGCTGAGCAAGTCAACCGAAATATTCAAAGAATTAAAACAAGTTCTTGGGAGGTAACTGACATGTCAAATGTAACATTCCAAGAGCAGAACATCTATCCATTCAAGAATAAATTTAATGCGTACATGCTCTTAATAATAATAATTAACAAAACAATAGTTGCTGAAATGTTGGAAGTGCATTCACTTTAATAGTTGTGTTGATAAGAACATGTCTATTCATGTGACAACCATGGTTGCCAGGCTAGTGACATATGACATCCATGGTTGCCAGGCAGGTGACACGTGTCAAAAGTGTGAGGAGCCGTGTCAGCACCCCCGTCCAGACGGCTGTGGTCACACCTGCATCCTGCCCTGTCACCCCGGCGACTGTCCACCCTGTCGCATCATGATCCGCATGCGTTGTCACTGTCAACTGGTTGTCCAGCACGTACCATGTGACCAGTGGACTCATGCTGATGACCGCGAGAGACAGCGGCTCAAGTCCTGCCACAGCAGCTGTCCGAAGATGGTCAGTCTGTGTTCTTATGCGGATGTTTCTAAGCTGTTAGTTATTTATTTAAAAAGAATTTCTTGTGATATGTTGTTTTTATTATATAGTACTAGCTGAGTTACCTGGTGTTGCAAGAGGAGAAAAGGCAGCCGTGGGTATTTTCCAATGATCTACATTATTGTGTAGGTCAGTGGTTGTTTCTAGTTGAAGCCACAGTCAGCTACAATGTTACTATAATGTAGCAAGTTTTTTCCACAAAGCAGCATCTCATCTCTAGATAGATACAGTGTTACTGTATTGTAGCTAATGTATGTATATTATGCTATGTAATTATTCTATCCATGAACACCTCTATTAGATACAGACCAACTCTAATGATGATCGGCAAATGTGTAGGTATAATTAGTGTCTTTACGATGACATAGAAAACAAAATAATTCCACAGTTGCAACTTCCGCTACAGTCTTTTTGAAATTGTGACCCCCACCACTAGGGGGCCCAGTGGGATCTGTGGGGATGGTTCCACATCCACCACTGTCTTGTTATGTATGTATATGTTTAATTAATTCTTTTTAAGCAATCATCAATAATCTACAGTGACAGTAGAATTTCATCTGAACATACACCACACACAAGTCTTATAGGGACATAAGGACTTATTTTAGATTTGCTCAAACCATATAATAACAGTTACTTGTTTGAAGCGTATCCTGTCATCATGTCAGCTGTTGCTCGCACACATTCATGGCTTTGTTTGGAGTTTATAATAGAATGCAGCTGTGCTGTTGTGAATGTTTCCTTTGAACTGCTTCTGCTGACCACATTATACAAAGAACCAATACATGCTTGTTGCCAGCTGCCCTGTGGTCACCAGTGCAAGTCTACCTGTCACCCAAACGGCTGCCCGAACCTTGACCGGTGCACAGAGAAGGTGAAGGTGCGGTGTCAATGTCGCAGACGCAAGCAGGACTTCCTGTGCAACGAAGTACAGGCCGGCTACGCCAAGGTGGAGTGTGACGAAACTTGTCAGCGACAGAGAGAGAAGACAAAGAAGGTATGGGACAGGGCAGGTATCATCTTGGTCTCGTTTTATTGTTGTATCTCAGCCAATTTTCAAAATCAAATTACGGTCCAATATGAAGTTGTGTCCAGGATGTTATCAAAATCAGTTAAACTAAATTATATTGCTGAATAATAACCAGCTATGTTTATATGATGTTATAACAATATCATATTAATAATGTTATATTGCATTGATAAAATGTTAGATTGGAACCATAATTATGAAAGGTAATATGAATGGCATTATAGATTTTCATAATTTTGTCAGAACAAAAATACCACAGGTAATTTCCCTAATATTGAAATATCATTTAGAAAATTGTCAGCAAGGAGAATTAAAAAAATTGAGGACCACTATCGATGTCTGCTTCACCACAGACTTCAGGGCCAAAAGCAGTAAGAAATGTGTGTGTTTAGTGCTTGTTACTTGTTTTATGTACCTATATACATTTTGCCTTGTACCTGCACACGAGTTGCGCTTTGCGAATTTTCATGTAACTCTTCACTGCAGGATAAGGAGGAGTCAGATAAGCAACACAAGTTGCAGGAAGAACAACGACAGAAAGAGGAGTATGAGGAATTCGAGCGGAAGATCCACGGCCGCAAACGCAAGGCTCGCAAGCCAAAACAGGAGACAAACGAGCCACGATTCCTTCAGCGCTACGGCAAGTTCATCATCGCCCCGCTGTTGATACTCTTGTTTGCGTTGTTCGTGTACTTTTTGCTACAGCAGTAAGACTAGGCAGAGCAAGTATTATTGACAGACGTAAGGTTTTATGTTAGCATTTTGTTTCTGTATTGTTAGAAACGTTAATGTTGTTAAAGCGTGATCAAATATCCTGATAATAAAAGCTGGTTTATATGAGTGATTTGTGCCCCAGTTGGTTGGTCAACACTGTGGCGTGACAATACACGCGTGACAATGTGCAGCTAAATAATGTGTGTGGTTAGGTGAACAGTGTACCTTGACACCTGTGATCTAGATCTTGACTTGTGCCACTCACGATTTGAGCTTTTCATGGCTGCTGTCGGTCACTGATCGTCCACTGCTTCAAAGTCACTGCCAGCTGCTGGCCAAATTGGGTCCAGCCCCAAGTTCTGCAAATATCACTGCAGTCACAGATTGGCCTCGCGAATCAGTCTCGCGAAAGTGTTTACATGACCAGTCCGTGCACCATGATGCCACACAACACTGTCGGCCAATCAGTTGGGCAAATAATCACTTGTGTAAAGTGGCCTTGATGTAGTTTGCGGTAAAATTTCTACTGAAAGGCATTCCATGGCATGTGTTGTTAAATGTGCCAGTAGTCAGAGAAACAGAAGTTGTATGTGTGTGTGTGTGTGTGTGTGTGTGTTATGTGTGTGTTATGTATGTGTTTGTGCATGTAAACATTCGAATCCATCTTTGGTTGCACCATCATCATGATAAATGATGTATGTGATAAACTTTATCAAGCAATATTATCACTGTGGTGTTGTTATGGCCACATTTGTCATATGAAGTGTTTATCCACTAAACACCCTCTTGGCCAAAATCACTTGTTAAGACTACTTTTGTGCTGCCATCTAGTTGATAATGGTGGAGGCAAAATTGTTTTGCACAACATGCATTATATGCCATACAAATGACTGATGAAATAATGGACTTCCTATCCATTGCTTAACTACGCACAGTAGAAAACATGATTTATCTCAAAATTATATGTGTTACACACTATACTAATAACTGATGAAATAACTATGTTCCTGTGTATTGCGTAACTGTGCACAGTAGAAACCATGTTTTATCTCAAAATGCACACGTTGGATATAACATGTTTTATGGATGAATACTTTATATGATCTGTTGGATTTATATTATTGGACAGGTTTGTTTGACTGGTACTGGTTGATCTGTCAAATAAGGAAAGATAGGGACTACCTAGTCATTAAGTGTCGCCCATTGGGATTCAGTCATTAAGTGTCGACCATTGGGATTCATTTCCAATTTAACTATTAAATTTGTTTAAGTAGATTTAAATATGTTGAGGATTGTAATGTGTATCATTTGGTTTTGTGTATATCTGGTGATATTGATCTGTTATGCAATATTATTATTATGTCCAATATTATCTGATAATAGTTAGCCATGTTTGGGTCAATGTACATCTGTGGCCATCAAGATCAACTACCGGGCAACAGAGTCAGTTAATTAAAGTGAGTTAATTAAATTAATATTTGGTCGTGATTGGTCAGTTAAAATCAGAATGTTCCAGATCTTTGTTTAGAATGTAGGGAAGTCAGATGGTCATCCGTTGTAGCCTGCTACTGCAATGAAAACAAATTGTTCTGTGAAAACAGATGAATTCCACTGTCCGTGGTGTCAACCTGCCATTGTCTGCACTATAAAGCCTGTCTTTGGTAACAACATATGTTGGCCAGATGGATAGGTAATGATGTGTATAGGTGTTTTAGCTCATAAATATTGAGTTAACTTTAAAGTGAATAACAGAATAAAAAATGTCATATTATCATGCGCTTGTTTAAAGAAATCGCCAGGAATATGTTGCAGAATAAAAAATCTTTAAAAGATGGCATGGTTTAGGATTAAAACATACCAAATTTATCTTGGTAGGTATGCATGCAAGTAATAAATGTGTTCTCGTGTTCAATGGAGAGGTGGGCAGATTTATCAAAATATCTAGTGATGTCTTTTTGGTAAAACCGTGGAGGCGTTAGTATTTGTTAGGTGCTAGTGTTTTACGTTACACGGCTGTGTTTTGACAACAGTCAACCTCACTAGTTAACGTTTGTGGTGCATTGGATATTTGTTTGTTATTGTTTGTTGTGGCAAAGTTAGAACAGCTATGACAGCCATTTTGTGATGGTTATTTAGAAATGGTCTGATGTATTTGCTGTTTTATATTGTGAATGGCACAAAGCTGCCTGCGGCTTCTTCCCAAGTTTGATCATTGATAACTGAAATACACTTACCTTTCAAGAGTAAAAATTATAGGAACAGAAACTGATATTTTGTGATTTGCTTTGGTGATTCAAATAGGCAATTTGTAGCATTGTCCCAAGCTAAGTTAAATTTCTCATGGCTGTTGGAGTTCGCCGATAATACAATGCCATATTTGTTCACTCAAATAGAAAATTATTTTCCATTAATGTTTGACAGCTAAATAATCCAAGGTTTTAAACAAGACTAGCTCGATTTTGGTTAAGTCTGCGTTGATGTGTTAATTAATGCAAATAAAATGTGACAAGGAAACAAACTGTGTTGTTATATATCTGAGTGATGGCATGTGGGATCATTGTGGGTACAGTCCCCCCCCATAGTCCACACCATCTCGTCCAGTCAGTCGCCATCTCTGAGCCTCATAAGATCTCTGCTCAACCGCAGCTCGACTAATACTTCTTAACACGATAATCCACGCTGCATTACCATTGGTACATGTATCAATATTAGCAAGTCAATTGTGTGCCTAGGACATCCACAATAATCCATTCTCCATGGAAAATCAACAAAAGATCTTCACAGGATTCTTTTCAGATTTAAGTACATTGTAGCATTTATTTCTTCTATACATGCTCTTACACATACATACATCACTGACATCTCTTGCAACAAAAACAACTTAATCTCGTAAATCTTGCACAAGACTAAAGTAATAACATAATGCTACTTTATCGTTGGGCAAATGGTAAAATATAAAATAATTGGACTGTTTAAAGTTGGCAAATTGTAAAACATGAAATGTTAATTAAACAACTTATTCTAGTGAAATACACGATTGCTCCACAGAAGTATACAATTGGACACTCATGAGCCGAGATATGAAAGAAATGCACTGGTCAAAAACCACTGACCGGAATCCAACCCATGGCCAAAAATATAAATGTGAAAAGCAGCATGGACAGTTTTGGGTGGACATCCAACATGCATGCTTACTCCGATCAAAATCTCGACGAAACTACTACATCTTGTCTTAACAAACTAAAATTCTGTGGTGTCGTACATTACACAACCTAACTAATTTGAACTCGAGCAGAATTTCAAATTTATTCTTAGTTCTCACAGACATTCAGGAATGGCTACAACTAAGTATATGATTTCTAACTAATTACTATTCACATTTCACAACTATGTACATACACAAGCCTTGTTTTAGATACATCCTGGGATGGCATTCCTCAACTCAAGGTATAACACATTTTTAACCCAGCGTCCACACCAACATCTCGCACAACTAAATGACAAACAGTTGGCCATCATTACAGAGCTAGACTTCTTAACATCTTCTCTTCAAGACAGTCTCTCCATACATATGGTGGCCAAATTCAAACAAAATAGACATCAGCCAATCTATTACATTACTGCTGAAGTTAACTGTTTCAGCAGATTATCGCAACCGGCCAGAAGATTTCTTATATGATGCATAAGTTGACACATTCTCTTCAGATACGACGTCTCCGTGGCAGACTTGTCAGAATGTAATGAAGTTTAGCACAGCGCACACATCTATTTCTTCTTCTTGCGGGAATCTGGTGTTGCGTCCGCTTTGCGTTTCTGACCCTGAAACCAGAAATGTATGCATGTCTGAAGGGACTACATGTCATATTTACATTATATCATTATCATGACTACATGTCATATTTACATTATATCATCATTATAATGATCAGTGATGGCTACAATACTTGTAAACTACTTGCAATACATTATTGCATTTTCCTAAAGCTAATAATACAATATAAAACATATTACAATATCCAGTAACAATAATAAAACAACGTGGATCATGGATTCTTTGGGGAATAAAACAAATTATTTCAAAAACTATTGAAAAATAAAATAAACATACTACAATTTATTATTAAAAGTGTCTTTCGCAGTCGCGACAGCTTGCACGAGTAGCTGGCTCTTACGACCGTGTACACAACTTCTCTTGTATTGTTCTGTGTAGTTTACGCCTTTTGGTTTGGTTTATGGCAATCCGACGGAGCTGCTCCAGATCGGCTTTTATATTACAATACTTCGAAGTATTACAAATACACGTAATACTCCAAATTGAATACTGCAATACCGGACATACACTACACACCTCTGACCACAATGTTGAAACTAAAATATGCACCAAAAGCACACTTTTGCTGTAGCTTTGACCATTGGGTCATAGACCAAGAGAGCATTTCATAGAATCATACCTTGGGTGTTCCAGAGCGTGGTCCCTTCCTTTTCTTCTTTTCTGCCTTCTCTCGTTCCTCCAGTTCCATGTTTTCTCTCTCGATCAGAGTGATCAGCGTGTTACATCGTCGTTGCAACTCCTTAGTGGGCGGACACAATAGGCATTTGTATTTAACATTAACAGTCACTACATTTTCACAACAAAGAACCGACATGAATAGCTCACTAAATGTTACCAAAACGATTTATAAAAAAACTTTACACTGACCACACAATAGGGTTGGACACAGATATTTGTAATATTGGGTATATTTTTGAACTTCGAGAAACAATCAAAATTTTTAAATAAACACATTTCCATCAGAACCAGTTTGACCTAAACTGTTTTATACACAGCACAGTGAACTTCTTGTTTTGAGTCTTACAACTGTGGTTGTCATTATCATGCAGTTGTAGACTTAGGGGGTCTTATCCAGCTTGCCCCCCAACAAAAAACCTGATCAGGCTGACAAATTTCCAATGTATGACTTTAGAAAATCTTGTAGCAATCTGGATCTAACACAGAGAGCAGCGAAATCAGAAAAGAGAATACAAATATTGAACATTTCTCAGGATACTTCGTTTTCAAATTCAAACAGTAGACGTTTTCGCCATCTTCTCAATACAGCTTCATCAGTACTAACTTCATCAGTACTAATGAAGCCATTCTACTGAATTATACTGTAGTAAAAACCTGTTGGATATGTTAAAAGAAATGTTTGAACATAAGTTAATTGAAATTGTGAATAGAGGAGGCTTAATGTCCAGCAACATAATCTGCTGCTTACAATTGAACAATGAAAGAGCCACCCTAATAAATGGCATGATGTGTATACAATATGGCATTACAACCCGGGTACTAAAATGACCTGGGGGTTGATATCCTATAATGGTAGTGATCCACCCCATGGTAAAGTAGCCCCAGTTTTTTTTTAATGTTGTTTTCTTCACATATTAGTTATTGATCACTATATTATAAGCAATATTTGTAATGAACTCAACTTTACAATTGAATACTGCACTTTTAAATGAAGGTTAGCTGGGTCATACCCCTTGGCATAGTATATTGACCCAGGTCATATCCCCATAGCATAAAATATTGACCCGGGTCATATCACCATGGCATGGTATATTGACTCGGGTCATTTCCCCATGGCATAGTATACTGGCCTGGGTCATATCCCCTGGCATAGTATATTGACCAGGGTTGACCCTGAATATGACCATGCTATTAAAATTCAACCTACCTTGATAATTAAAAAAACCCTTGTTACCATGAAATTTCATTATTTTCCATAACTATTCTACTAATTCATACATATACTGCACTTCGAAATGCATTCACAATTACATGTCTTGTCTTAACAAAGATATGCTAGGCACTACAGACACCTGGTTGTGCTAATGTACAGTCGTGTACACAACTTAAACTCTTAAATTACATTAATTAATACAATTAATTATCTTATATTCTTGATGTACAGTTCAACATTTAAAAATCAATCCCTATAAGGAACATTCCGTTTAAATCACAAATCATTAAGTCACAAATCAAATTGGTGGATGTAACACTTCTTCATTTGAAATTATTAGGGGTGACCTGTTGCATTACCTTGCAACAAGATAACTGGGGGAAACCAGATTTGGCTAAACAAAAGTTACCCATCTGAACCAATTTGGCTACCAGCATTTTCATGTTAAAAAGCATACAAGATACATGAGCGTTTGTTGCTGTCCAGATGGATGTAAAAAAATTTGGCTAAAGCAATTTGTATTTGGCTAAAAAATAGGGCTTTAAAAAAATGGCTAAACAGTTTACAACATCAGAGTATACTAGCTATACCAGTATACTACATGGTATTTTGAACCCCGGATGAAAATACCATGACACAGGTAACTGATAAAACAAATATCAAATTTTTATCTAATCACAGGGATTAATACAATTACTTCAGACACCCCCACCCCACACATAACTGTTTCCACCGATCACCCCTTGTACATACCATGGCAGTTCGACTCTTGATGAACCAATCAAAGCGGAACTGTGGCGCCTGACGGACGGCCGTACGCAGCTCATCGTAGACATTTTCTTTGTCAAAGCCTAGCTGATGCAGCATGCATACAAGGAAGCGGTCCTCTTCCTCCGTGTAGTTCTTGCCCTTGTTTGTGCCATATTGGAGGCGCAGCTGGTGGAACGGTGCCCTGTACCGCGCCATCTAGTGGCAGCAACATCAACAATTTCCACTTGAATTTTCTCGATAAGTACCGACACTGATTTCCGGCTTAGTGTTTAGGTTGAGATAATCTTAAATGTGGGTGGGTGGCAATGGGTGCTAATGCAAGCCCAGACAGTAACAGGGATGTTTGCAGTACAAACACATACGTAGTTTGATACATGTTAAATGATATATAAAAAAGACAAACTGAATGAAATTGGCAAGTTTGAGTGATTCAATGCTTGACCAAAGTGCCAAGCGGTAGAAACAATGGAACAGACGACGCGAAGAGTATTTCATAACTTTCTCCCAAATTGTGTGGCATTTTTTTCAGATTTATCATCTACATTTTGTTCATAAATGTTTTAGCCCATTTTTTTTAGGGGGCGGGGGCGATAATGTAAGCATGTGCGGTATTGTAGTCAAATATGATACATTACTTCATATTAATGATACAGTGATGAACATATTATAAGGAAAATTATATTTCAAGTATAAAAGCTCATTAATAATGTTTGAAATACAAAATTCATCAAAAGCATCTTAAAAAGAACAGGACGGACAAACAACTCCAGTGCTGGAAATAAAACGTAGCCAGTGTGTCAAGGCTAATAAATAAAATGTAGCCGGCGTCTCACGGCAGGCTTTCACCTTGCAGTCAAGTGCACGTTTGATGCTAATGCGACGTTGTATTTTGGCTTCCCCGCGTTCAATCTGCGCCATGATTCTCTCGATGTCTTGGAGCTCGTTACATCGCTCCCAGAATATCCTCGAGTACTCCATCACCTGGCAGACAGTGTCAGTATCAAGGCAATGGTGGCATGTCAAGAAAATGTAGACTCGTCAAGGATGACATGTCAAGGAAATGTCGACATGTCAAGGCAATGATATGAATCAAGACTACCAGTGCAAATAATAGACGCATAGTAGACAACTAGTAAAATACAATATAATTCAATCACCAAAATTACAATTCTGGATATTCTCAAGACAAAACTTTAAACTGAAAATTTTTTTACGACACAAAAATTCATGTATGTAAACATGAAACAATGTTTTTTTGTAATAGTAAAAGCTTTGTTTTAAGAGTGTAGACATGTCACATTTTTGGCGCGATTTGCAACCAATAATCAATCAATTATATATCAACTGAAATTAAGGAGCAACCAAATTTGACATGTGAACAAAAACTTGAAATCGTGGCAGTAAAAGGGCACGCTGGTTGTGCGCCTTACCTCCTCTGGGGTCTTGCCCTCCACTTCCCGGGAGATGCTGTCGATGTCATCACGCCCAAACTTCTCGTTTGCTTTGATGAACTGGTTGAAGTCTCGCTTAGACCAGTTGCTGAAACCCTGCAACAAATGGAAACATGAAAATAATAATAAAAATTCCAGCACACCAGTGGTTTTTAGAACTGTTCGTCTTGAAGTGTTGTGTCTGCTGCAGGTGTAGATGATCACGGCCTTCCATTTCCCACAGTCAGGTGTCTCTTAACAGTTTAGTTGAGCTCTTTTTAAGAATACAGATATATTCTTCAGTGTTAAAAGTTCTGGGGCAGGTTTTTTAAACACTTAGCACCCCAGTATAACTCTATCATGGAGTGTTCTCACTACAAGTCTCTCAGCTTGGTTTCTGAGGATTTGGGCGCGATAGACATTTTCAAATTGCATCCTACCTGGTTGAGGAGGTCTTCTTTCTCAGCAATCAGTGCCTCGCTCAGCTCCTCAGCCTCGTCAATCTTCTGCTGTTCCTCCTTCATCACTCGATCTGCATCCACTCCCAGATCCGGGTCTTTGGGAACCTGTACACACACATGGAGGGTGAACTTTCAGATCCATGTCTTTGGATAGTGCGAAGACCCAGATCCTAGTCCTTGGGAACCCACACACATCCCAGATGGGTGCACTGGTACCCATAAATCTGTGATGGCCAAGCCTCGCACTTTTGCAATCAATCAAAGTAAAAAAGTTGAGTATTTTTCAACACCCTGCGCCCTTCAAATTCATCTTCATGTGCAAAGCTGCCGTTTTTTATTTCTGCACTGTGCCTTTTTAAAAACATGGGCTCATCCATGGAACTACTGTATGTAGCACAAATGCAGTGTGAACAAACTCATTAGTTAAATATATTAAATATTAAAAATCAAATATATTAATAAAATAACACACGAATATACAAAATTTCAAAAATATGATAAAAGTTACTATGTAAGATCTAAAGGAAATTGAATGTGACATTAATAAACCCTTTTATCAATGTGGTGAACATCAGATCAATACGATGAGAAATACGTGAATATTTCTGCATATGTCCTGAGTGTAGTGTCACAGAGAAGTCAGTCGCCATACCTTGTAGCCGATGGTCTTTCTGTAGTAGTAGATCTCCTTATCAAGCAGCTCAAACAGTCGAGGTGGGTAGAACTGGAAGTCTTGTACATTTGGCTGTTTGGGGGGTCGTGGCGCCTGCAGAAACGACATATTTAGTGACCTATCACGAACTAACAGAGGAGGAAAGTAATGAGGTAGACGAAGGTCTACCTCTCTCACAACAGAGCGAGTCTGGGTAGAGGTTCCCACTCCTACATCGGGCAATTTTTTTTCAATTTTATGGTATGTTATTCTGGTGCATTTTCTGCAAGTATTTAAATATAGTCTCTAAACAAGGTTTAGACAAATATTTGGATTCGAAATCGGCACATTCATCTATTTAAACTATTAAACTGCCGTTACATTTTGGCTCAAAGTTGGTAGATCATGAAATTATGTCAAAATTGGAAAAAAGCGCCTTGGAACTTTTATACGAAATGTAGAAGCGATGAACTTGATGGCATGTATATTCATTTAGACAAGAAATTTATACCCCGATTCAACAAAATAGTTACTCACCCTGGGTGCCTTAGGTTCACCGACCCTGAGAGCCTCACGGAAGTACGCATCGACGGCGTAGTTCGCCTTGCGTTCTCGCTTTGGTGGTTCAATCCAGTTGCCGATGCCGATTTTCTGTTTTCCACGGTAGTCCTCACCCTCGAACTGGTAGACGCTGTGTTCTGGTGTGTCGAGCGTGAAGGTCTGCAGCGTGTTCTCTCCCATACCCTCCAGTTTCTTCTTCATCTCCTCCGTCTGCCAAACATTCATTTGTACTTAAACGTTCTCTCTGAGACTCTCCAGTTTCTTCTTCATTTCTTCATTTGATCGTTTAACATTCATACATGCCAACTTGTGGTTTATTCATAACTATTGTGGATTTCTGAAGTTTCACTGTATTATGGCCACTGGAGCCAGAGCTTATGATTTTGAACAAGGCTTTTCTGTATTTTACGGATGGAATTATTTCAAAACCATTAATTATGATGCCAGAAAATGCTGTAGTAAAATGTTAATATCAATTAATGAATTTCATCAAAAAACATCATCAATTCATCTTATTTCATGACAAATCACACCTATCTAGTATCCACTCTAATATACTAGCTCGTTTGCGGTAATGTGCCCTTTAGTTTTCATGAAATCATTGGACAAATCATTTAGTTTGGTTAAACCGAACCTCTGCGGGAAAAGGCAACAGCCCACTTTTTGCAATCTCATTGAGGCTATCTACTTCAAAGAAATGTTTTCAACATGGTTAGGCCAAACTTCCTGTTTTCTCAAAAAGGATGTAATGGGGTAGTATTGTTTATATCAAACTTCCTTTACTGTTCAGCACTGTAGGGTGTTGTCCATGTATCAAGGACTAATACTTTTTTAAACTCCACACACCTTCTTTTCACCCCTTGCCAAGATGGCGTCGATGTCCTCGTCAGTGATGTCACTCTCCTTCGACGCAAACACATGATTAGCACCATGTCGGATCATATTGAGAACTTCATCCTTGCCTAGTTTAGTGCTGGCGTCAGTCAGCCGACCTGGAAAGTAAATTTGACATATAAAAGTGCTGGTCGGGGGTTTATTTGTATTCCGATGAATCACAATTGCTAAACCAAAATAACCATAAACGTTCCGACCATTCTACAGGAGTCAAATCTATTCTTAGCATTTAAAATTTTTCACAAATCTATAAAACTAAAATATTTTTGTGTGGTGTCCATTCAGCTTCTGACAAAGGCAACAATTTTAACTGAGGCTTTTCTTAAGTTGAAAATTGAAAAAATTCTACCCGTTAATGAATACAGACCTTGCTGAATGACAACGTTGTCGAGTCTTAGCTTCATCTCAGCTTTCTCTACAATGCGGTCCTCGACGGTGTTCTCCGTAATGAAGCGGAATACCTTCACTTGTTTCTTCTGGCCGATACGATGTGCACGGTCCTGGGGGAGCAGCCATTGTCTCAATAACGTACACAAGTTAATTTCTTAAAAAAAAAAACCTCAAAATGTTTGCCTTGTCAAAACAACATAAACAGCGCAGGACGCTGTAACAGGGCTTAAATGCCACTGATCAGAATACCAAATTATTATAGCTGTAAAGTGTCAAGTGAGGAAGTTCTCACTAGAGTACGCCTCTGTTCATTCATTAGTATTCCACATCATTTTACCAAAATCTGTTTTCTTTGGCAAGCTGGATAAAGGAAAAGATATCAGCAGGCAGACCACATCTTTGCCACAACGATGTTTTAAAATGTGATCTGAAATCGTTCGATATCCCATCTGTAGCCATGGACTGACTAAGCAGGCTTCACACTGGCCATGACATCGACACAGAGAAATACGTCACGTAGCTAGACTATGGCACCACAACCCAGACCAGCAGAAGCCAATGACAGATCTGTTCATTTCATGTGGCTTCCATGCTTCTAATAATTCTGTATATAACGTACCATTGCCTGGAGATCAACTTGTGGGTTCCAGTCAGAGTCAAACAGGATAACAATGTCAGCCGTGGCCAAGTTGATGCCGAGTCCACCGGCACGTGTACTCAGCATGAAGACGAACTTGGTGCTGTCTGGGGCGTTGAAGGCATCTATCGAGGCCTGAGAAGACACCATGATTTAAATCAAACAACCCTGCCACATAACATTCTTAGTTGCATTTTCGAAGAGCCAACCCTGGTGTACGCAAAAAAACATTGTACATATCAGACATGGGTAAATTTCAATTGTTAATTGAATTAACTCAATTAAGTTTAATTAATTAACTTTTCCAGAAAGGTTAATTTAATTGACCAATTCCCAATTAACCCTAAAAAAATAAGTGCTGATTTAATAGTTGATATTACTGGATAGTTCACAGTCCTGTTATCCAGGCATGTCCAGAAGGCATGCAGACACTAGCCCAAGAGATCAGGTTCAGGCATTTGTGAATCGGAGGGAGAACATCACAGAGCACATATACACTGTACCAACTGGGGTGGGCTGGTCATTCAGGCACCTGTGATTTGGAGGGAAGGCTTAGAGAATAGAATGTCCTCTGGAAGGGTGATAAGTTGATGGCTAATCATGGCATCGGCAAATTTCTTTTAAAGCAAACATTTAGGGCTGGCAACTTGCAGCCAAGTGGACCTAAGCCATTAGACCTATGCATCTATAATTTGTGTGTACATATTACCATTAATGAAGAGACGTAGAGAATGATAATATACTTCAGTTTGGGATATTTTATAGCGCCAACTTAAATTAAAAGCATGCCAGTTATAGGTGATGCACAAAAATAGTGTTTACATATTTAAATGCTAGTGTGTAAAAGGAAACTTTATTTAGTATAAAACACTACATAAATAACAACTTGGTGCATAGAAATGATGTATGTAGTTGCTCGGTTTTGTTAATTTGGTGGTTGAATATAGGAGGAAACCCCTCACACGCAAATCTTCAGCCACAACTTTTTAATCCTTAAAAAAATACATTTTTAACAAGTATCTAGTTTTTTAATGAGATCAAATGCCACACGAAGAAATGTCTTGGCATGTATGAGCAAATCTCTTTCCAAATTTTTTACAAAACACATTTCTTGAAATTAAGAACTGTTTTAAATGTGCAAACACTAATCTACCAACACATGATTTAATTGTTAATTGAATTAAAATTAATTTAACTGAAGAATTTGGGAAGTTAACTGACATGAGAAATGTGTGAGGTGAATTTAATTTAATAATTTCTGAGTTAATTGTAATTTAATTAATTACCTTTTCAAGTTAATTGCCCCATGCCTGGTACATCTTTTACAATAATTTTACAAATTGTTTGAGTTTTAAATACTGACTAAATGATACTTGATATGAAAAAAAATTAACAAGTTGGTAAAATGACTGCAATATCACCCAAAACCATCATCAATGCGAACATCATATATCAGTATCTAATACGTCATAAGATAATGCACCAGAGCAGATTGATAACAGACTTCATTTGAGGAATAACTATTTCCAGTCCCTGGGTCTATTCTATTCATGTATGTGGACTCTGTGGAGAGTCTAGTATGGTGTGGAAACACCTTTATTATTCTGCACTTATTATGTGCTATTTTTGTCTATCACACAAACACGATGTATTTCATATAGTAGTAACTGAAAGTGAATGGAACTCATCTGTAGCATGTGGCAAAATAATGGACAAATAGCTTGCCATATTTTTGGTCATATGTGACGGATTCTCTCTGCCTGCAGGGCATGTCGCAGAGAGCTTCTCCAAGCTGTTGTATTTATACCAGAGAGGTCTCAGCCCCTATCCGTGACAAACAGAATGTCTACAACTCTTCATGGAGAGACTGTAGAGGACAAATAGTCTGTAATATCCCACCTGTCTCTCCTCATGGGCTGTCTGTCCGTCGAGTCGACAGTACTCGAAGCCCTTCCACGCACAGTAGTCCTCTAAGATATCCAGCACTCGCGTCATCTGACTGAAGATCAGCACCCGTGAATCTACAGACACAGACCATTGAAACAGCACTGTGTAAGGCCTGGGAGTTCTTATTGTTGTCATACGGACAGTCAGTTAAAAACATGTTTATATATATCCAATGTTAAACAAGTTGTGCAAATTCTCTGTATTGCAATAAGCAATTATATACTGTTGCTGAATATCGCTAATGCAGTGGTCTTGATGGCAAATGCTGTTTTAAATAATCTTACTAAGTCTATTTTAAATGTGTAAAAGATGTTAATAAATATGGCGAGGATAGGGGTCACTGTCTGCCAACTAAAAACGCTCTGAACTGCTTTAGTGTCACCATCTAATCTACCATGTGGTCCTTGTTCTAGTCCTATTATTGTCGCAGCTCCGCATACAGCCATCCAATTGATCTTTTTATCTCACATTCAAATTAATGTTTACAAATACAAAATTAATTTTTTTTACACCTTTGACACCCCCGCCTGGTAGATTGCACAGCTGCGAGAATGCACTTCACATTTAACAAAATATAAAAATTCCCAGACCAATCCAAGAAGACAAAATTCCCTGACCTCTTACTCATATTCCCTGGTCTTAAAAAACTTTCTCTTTGACTTCCCCCTTACCTTGTTCTTTGAGCTTCTGCAGAAGTTTGTTCAAGAGGACCATCTTGCCACAGTTGTCCACAAGATGCTGGTCCGTTGTGTACGGTGGTCCTGTAAAATGAATGTATGCCACGTAAGGTCCTACAGTAGTTTTTAATAATTTATTTCATACTTCATACAACACAGCAAGTCTACACCAATTTTGTTTTGTCATTACAGCGGGTCATCGGTAAACATGCAACATTTTTGGGAACCTGCCCTAGAATATATTTTTTGCTTCAAATCCATGCAGTATATGATACATTCCACAGCACTTTATCGCAATTTTTAAACACAGTCACCATCATTGTTTTGGTATTTTCTATTTTAAAACTTCACCGCGACAGGAACTGTAAATCTGTGGCCCAGGAAGCACTTGTTGTTTACATACCTGGTTCCGCTCCGTCAAACAGGTAAGGATGGTTGCAACACTTCCTCAGCTGCATGAGAATGTTTAGCAGTCGCATCTTGTCTGATTTACCCGCCCCATTCACGACATCAATATCTTTCAGCAGGATCTTTGTGTACCTAGGAAGCAAGACCAGAAATATCTTCTAAAACATATGTTCTTGAACTCATACTTGCCTCGTAACCTGGAGTTACTGGGATCAAACCCCAGGCCAGATGCCAATCCAGCCATTTTCTAAACTTACAACTTGCCAAGTCGCCTAGTACGTGACATACAGGAAGCTGAAAGTACAGATGTGTACGAGTCCTGTTCTGAAGGCTGGTGCCCCTCCTAACTGATGTCTATGCCAGCACATGGGTAAATGTGTCGTGGACTGAATTCACATTTATAGGTTATAACAACCGTGGATGTAAGAATGTATGTTATTGTGTTAGTTCATTGAAAATTACACGATAAATGCGAGTTATCTAAGTTAGTTACCATTATAAAATAAAGGCTTTATTTATTAATAATAGATCCTTTACTGGAGGGAATCTGGCCATTAGGACCTTTTCAAAGCGCTTCTGACATTCTATTATTAATACCACCATTAACTGAACTTCTTTGGGAAGCTGCAATTACTGCGCAAAAGTTATTCTTTACATATCCACCTCTCTTCATTGCCAGGTACACATTTGTACATCCAAATGAATTTTAGCCATGTGGAGTAATGAACAGCAGGAGAACTCAAACCTACATCCTCTCAACCAAGAGTCCAACAGTCTAACCGCTACATCACCGATCAACTTGATCGAAATTTAAAATTGAATATGCTCAGGAAATTGCAGCTGAGCAAACTACAAACAAATAAATCCATTTGGGCATATTAAAAAGGTAAGATATGTCGCTGCGCACCATTCTCGCTGCATCTTGCTGAGACCAATGTAGATCTTTGTCTCTTTCTTTGGCAGCAGTCTCTTCTCAACATCTGACTTGATGCGTCGTAACAGGAAGGGCCGCAAAACCTGGAAAGAGAGAACACAAGTAGAAGAACAAACACAACTCTGTTAAACACCATGCAGGGTTAATACTGAGATTGGATAATAAAATGTGTGGCTTTCTTACCGCTAAAACATACCATTTTAAGGATCAAATTACCTAGCATCGAGGGTATTATCGAACAATGTAAGAGAATGCCCTTTTAATTAAGCATAATTTTGGTAGTAGAAATTTTTGTTCTAGACAATAATATTCTAACACATTTACACTTGAATAAAACAAACTTTGAACCCAACTTTGAGGTTTTTAAAGGGTCTGGGTAAACCTGATCAAAAGAAAGAGTGAACATTCCTAAAATCCATAATGCAATTCCTTAGGTACAATCAGTTGTATAATACTGGTGTATTATGCTTTAAAGAAACGACCATAAATTCTTGAGTACTAAGTATTCCAAGTGTATATTAGATGAAGGCCCAGAAAAAATATTTATCTGTGGGTAAAATGCATACATTCTATATGATCACATCGTAATGTTGCTCGAATCTGATGTGCAACATTACAAGATTATTTCGGACAATCTTACTTGGAATACTCAGCAAACAAAATATCAACCGAGTTTCTGAACAGTGCCGTCCCGTTACTGGGATGTGTTGTTTAGCCATTGGTCACAATGTGAATGATTCCATCCTGCCTGATATTTAGCAACTAAATGTTTGTCAAACTCACATCATGCAGCCTCGTTACCAGTTCACTGTCGCCAAAGCATTTGTTTGTGTTGAACCATGCATCAAAGTCCTACAACACAAACACCAAAATACACTGAATTAAACATATAGAGGTGTAACGATACTTACACTAATATCGCAATAGTCAATGTAATGATGCAATACTATGGATAGTAAATTAAACAATCGGTAGTTTACATTATAGTACACTGAACTATCTATAGTAAAGAAAATTGCCACAAGTCAGCAGGGCTACCTGTGTCATTGTAATAACAGAAATAAGCATGTTTTTCAACTATATTGGATAATTTTATTTATTTATCAACCTGACATCAACAACAAGCATTATTAACAGATTCAGCATTTTTAATCAACTACGTCCAAGATTATGCGATAGCGCCACCAATCAGTTGTTTTGGAACTGTTTTCCTGGCTATTCGCCATGGCATCGCAAAAGTTTCGAAACTATCGCAATACCATGGCAATAGTTACACTATCAGGACAGTCACCCATATAAACACAACACAAAACTATCGCAATACCATGGCAATAGTTACACTATCAGGACAGTCACCCATATAAACACGACACAAAACTATCGCAATACCATGGCAATAGTTACACTATCAGGACAGTCAGTCACTCATATAAACACGACACAAAACTAAGACCAGTTGTGCGAAGAACAACCAGAGCACCAACATCTCACCACACAGCATCCTCAAGCACACTGATTGCATAAGAGAACTTTCCTGCCGACCACCTCTGGCATGAACTCCCAGAGGAAACAGTTCTTCAAACATGGTAGGAGTTGCATTTGAATTGAACAACCGTTATTAATACTAACAAATTCAGCGTTGCAATGTCGTTCAGTTAACCAATAAAACTTTCTGTTTAATAACCTAATTTGACACGAGACAACTTGAACTTACGTCAGCAGAATTGAAGACATCAGGAAGGAGGAAGTTAAGCAACGACCACAGTTCATGAAGGTTGTTCTGAAGTGGTGTTCCTGTCAGCAGCAGGCGATTCGCAGACTTGAACTCTCGCACGATCTCAGACAACTGAAACAGACGTATACTAATGAATACAAAAGGCTGGCTTACACGATCAATTTGTACCCCAATTGGATGGGCAACACTGTGTCGCATAACAATAAAAAAGCTACGCCATGTCGCATGACAATGGGCAGCTAAATTATACATGCATTTAGATGAGTGACAGCATTTAGACGATGTTGACCTATTTATTACAAGCTTTGATGAAAGGTCATTATAGGAAGAACAGCTGCTGCATGCTATAAAATTTTACAGCTATTTCTATTTTACAAAGAACAAAGTTACATCCTAACCTTCGACTTCTCATTCTTGATTCGGTGTGCCTCATCAATCACCAGGTAGCGCCAGTTGAACTTCTTGAACACCGACTTCTCTCGGATGACCATCTCATAAGACGTGACACAACAATCCCAATCTCCCGGCATGATGACATCACGGATCATGGCCACCTGCAGGGCAAACGTGGAACTACTTATGTCCAGTGGCAGCCGTGGCCTAGTGGTTAAAGTGTTGGACTCTAAATTCAAGGGTTGTGAGTTCAAGACCCACACTGGGCACGGTTCGTTTTCGAAGCTTAGGCAATTTCGTTTACCCTACTTTGCCTCAGTCTACTCAGCTGCAAATGAGTACAAACACTGTTTGGAAGGTACCTGCGATGGACTAGTGTCCCATCCAGGAGAGTCAGTATAACTGCACTCTAAGTTACTTCGCACTACAGAAACCAGGTTTAAGCACTGGCCATATAAGCCTTCATGGCTTCCTAAGGCGTAATGCCTGGGGGATGACTTTACCTTTACCAGTGGCACAATTGACCGCACTGAAAATCTTTGTGCTAACTGGCGAGAATTAGTTTATTAATATGTAATATTGCGTGCAGCAATGTCCCAGCACTGGTTCTAATTTTAATAAGTCATCGATCAAATCTATTGTTTTCATACACCATAGGTATCAACATTATCCCTTTTGGGCTGGAAATACCACCTTTTCATCTTTTTTGGCAAAATGGTCTGTTTTGTCAGATTTTTATGGTTTAATGGAAAATACAAATTAAAAAAAGTGGCAGGTCTGCATATCAGAGGTGGGGCAATTACACCACAAATATAATCGATTACGATTACTGTTCAATTGTATGAGTATGGTTACAAGTTTACAACTACAAAGCCTTGTAGTTGAGACCACAGAAATATATAATTGTAATTATAATCACGATTAAGATTACTTTGGCAATGTAATTGTACACAATTATTAAAAACCACAATTACACACGATTATGTTTACTCCATCTCTGCTTGATACACAGGAAATTGACACTTTGGCAACAAACTGAACTCACTCTTTTTGCTTGATCCCCAATCAGACAAACGACCCTAATCGTGGGCACCCAGCGCTTGAACTCTGCGACCCAGTTAGACAGCGTAGACTTCGGTGCGATGACAAGATGAGGGGAAGGAATGTTGCGATGGTGCTTCATGTAGCCAAGCAACGAGATCGTCTGCAGTGTCTTGCCAAGTCCCTAGGGAAGAGAAACACTGGGTAACGGGTTGAGTTGACAGGCGAGGGGCCAGAGAATTTATTCAGTTAACGATTAAACAGGGTGTGACATTTAAAAATAATACACGTTGATGGTAGTTGACTCGTTTAATAAGCTCTATAAACTGCATATTGCCATATAAGACATTGCTGCAAGCACACTGTGGTTTCGACAGCGTTCTTGGACTTGGAGCAGCGAGCGGTTAGTAGCACCCTGGTGGCAGACGTGGGAACACCTAACGCGCCTTATTTCAGCCCTCCACTCCAGCATGCCTGTCCCTCTGATGAGGGGACACCTGCCATGTAGGGACACTTTTGCTTGGATACAGATGTGTCCGTTGAAGGCAGGTACTACTGTAGTCTTTTATTTAGTTTCTGCACTAGCAGATCTATCCAAAATAAGTGGTCCAACCATTGATGTACGATAGTACCCTGAAATAGATTTGTGGGGGTGTGTGCTTTGTTTTGCATCATACATCAAAGTATTCCTCCAAAAACATTATTTATTTTCCAACCACAGTCCATACGGGTCCTTACTTTAAGCACAGTTCATACGGGTCCTTACATTAAGCACAGTTCATACAGGTCCTGGTACAAGCACAGTTCATACAGGTCCTGGCTACAAGCACAGTTCATACAGGTCCTGGCTACAAGCACAGTTCATACAGGTCCTGGCTACAAGCACAGTTCATACAGGTCCTGGCTACAAGCACAGTTCATACAGGTCCTGACTTTAAGCACATGCAGAGTTTTGGAATATAACGACTGAAAATACACACAGCGAATATACGAAGTTGACCACTGTTCGATGTAATTCTGAGGTACAACCTTGATGAGTCTTACCATGCTTTTCTACTAATTTCAAAAACAATTTTTCTATTTCTAAACAATGCACCAGCCATTCTGTGCCAGTGTGACTTACCATCTCGTCGGCAAGGATGCCGTTGATGCCGTGTTCGTAGAGTGAGATCATCCAGTTGAGTCCACGCACCTGATAGTCCCTCATCTCTCCGCCTTTTACATCTGTAACACACACAACTGTCTGAACCTGCACTGGTTCACAGCCTGCACTGGTTCACTGCACAGGGGCCTGCATGTATTGTTATCTTATGTGACTGGCTTGCTGCAACGGCTTCATTGATTGGGTAAGCTATTTTGGAAGATCTTGTGCATCAGTTATTCAGGTTCTAGTGTGCTTACATATAATAAGTTGACAATTATTATGGCTTCAATGTAAACAAAGCCAAAGCATTGTCTATGTATTCAAAGAAAATGTAATGGGTAACTTGTGAAAGTTTGAATAGCCTTGTTATAATAGATAGAGATGGCTATACATAGCTACTTTGCCTTTTTCTGCCGAATTCCAGTTCTGAACCTAAGAAGTCTACTTACATGCGGGCGATTTGTCGAAAATGAGCTGATGACTCTCCTTCTTACGACTGGATTGTAGAAGCTCCTCGTCTTCTTCTTTCTCTGTGCGTCGGTGACGGTGGCTGAAAGACAGTGGCTGTTGAGAAGGATCTAAAGACATGGGAACCTTCACATCTTAACTTCCATGTGGAAGTTTATTAACCCATTAGACCCCACGCGTCCGGCCTTGTTTTCCCCACGGCGCCCGAAAGCGTCCGCTGGGGAAAAAGGCTGTGGAGGTGGCGTCATCGGGTGGATAGATATGAAACTAAAACTAGCGGAATTCTACATATCTTAGCTATGAATTGTGGGTAAAATTAACATATGGTCGTATTGAAAGTTTCGAAGATAATCGCATTTTAAGTCGAGCACTGGTGGGCTTTAAAAATGGCCGTTTCTCGTAGAACAGATACGTTCATTGCAGATGAAGTTTGCGCGATTTTAGAGATGAATCTTCGGAAGAAAGTGCTTCTGAGATGGATGTGGAGGTAAGATTTATATGTGGCTCGATCTTTGACTGAGTGAGCGATAAATTGAAGATGGCGTCGGTTGGTTTTCTTCGTCCAAGAGTAGCCTGGTCACTGTCTTATTCAACTTGTCGACTGTTTCAACGCTGACATTGTGTGTTTTGTGCCATTTACTCGACTTAGATTACATTGTTAGTTGTGCATGTTGTTATATAATGAATTATAAAGCAAATGAGTAAATAAAACAGAAAAATCTGGCCCGACGGGCATGTAAACAGTCAAGCCCGGCCCCTGGAATCTGGATGGGCGGTGCCTGGATGGGTGGTGTTGTTGCTTTGCCTTTGGACATTGTTGACAATTTTATTATAATGAAGGTGTCAGTGGTCTTTGTAATTAATTATATTTATCTATATTTCAGATATTAGTCAATTTAAAAAAGTCTTGTAATTATTGGCTGCTTGTAAAAATGATAATTTTACATTGTTGTAATGGATATGACATGTGACAAATGCATACAAAATTTTATTCTTATTCTGTTTTCATTACTGTAGCTGTTTGTTTGTTTCAGGTGGCAAGTAATAGTAGTGATGACATCCCTGATGAGAACTCCAACAACTCATTGTCATAAAAAATGAGCTTATCAGTTGTGTCGCAAAAACGGAGTGAAACGGCCATCTGGACGTGCAATTGAGACATGCTTTGGATGTCTGACATGCAATGTGCATTTGTGCAAAATTTGATTCTTTGTGCAGTATCATGCATAGGAAGAACATTTCCTTGTGTGGAGCCAGCAGTTGGTGATGTTATTGTAATAAAATGTGACTATCATGTCAAACTTCACTCAATATTTTTTTTTTATAATTATTTCCGAAGTTCCACACCTCAGAATGACAACATATAACAGGCTTATATACACCACAGTTACACCATTGCATAGATAATTCAATTTGCTTCAAAATAAACATAACTTGCAATTATAAGATATCAATACTTTTGAAACTACAGCTTAAAAACTACAAGCACCCATAATTTTCAAAATCTGCCTCAGTTGCCCGGGGAAAAGCAGCACACGCGTAATTCAATGTGCGGGGTCTAAAGGGTTAAGGTTAAGACTTGAAGTATTGCATTACTCATTACTCAATTATTATTATTGTGATGTATTTGCTACACTTTTTTAAAATTTGCAATAAAATATTGTGAGTATTTGCAATACTTTAAAAAGAATACATAAAATACTCACAATAATGCATTGCAAATTAATTAATATAAAATTATTGCAAACGAATTAATGTAAAACGTACAGGATGATGTGACTGGGGTATATTCTATTATTTGTCTGCATGATAAAAATTATATTTATATATGTTGCATATGAAATAAACAATGCTGCTACAATACCTTGTCTTATTATTAAATATTACATAAACTATATTGTCATATGGAAAAGTATTACAAAAAAGTTAAATACAAATGTTTTCACATTTGACCTCAACGTTTCTCTCTACTCACTCTCCTGCTTCCATCAACTTTGACTTCTCGTCCTTTTTGAACTTTGGCCTCCCGGGTTTCATCTTGAGTGGACTGTTGGGAGTTTTATTCCCTGTCCCATCGCCTCCTGTTGTCATGAAGTGGGAAAACAGTTCCGTTTGGTGCAGTAGGAAATCAAAGCGGTTCCCACGATCACACTCCTAAAACAGCAAAAACAACCTTTTTTAAAGGGTCATGGTCGTTTTGATCATAAAATTATATTATACAGCATAAAACATATATATCTATTCTAACATCTTAACTATACAAATGCGTTTTATATAAAAATTATATAAAAATACTTTGTTTTGGTGTAAATATCATGTTTACATTGTGGAGAATGTGTTGTTTTACAAGTGTTAATGATAGGCCCCCATGAACGCCTGACCCTAATAAACTTTGTCCACAGGTATTGGACATTGTCGATAGCTATTCGCGAATGTACTAAATAGCAAGGTCGATATTCACGAACAGATAATAAAAAAGTTTAGTTAATTCAAACACATTTTTAGAATGTTGAGTTTACTGGTGCTGCACTAGCATGTATGCCAGGAACAGCACAGGTCTATCATGACCACGAATGCTGTATACATCTTGTAAAGCTATGTACAACGATTGCAGATTTGACCAATAGTGTCAACCCTTCAAGCAATTATCTGGATAGGGTGTGTCGCAGTTAACAATAAAACACTTACAATCTTGTCAGTAAATGCATCTTTATTTATCTTGGTCCCTTCCGAAGTTCCAGGTTCCTCCTCGTGCCCCTTTGGAGGCTTTTTAAGCATCAGAGTCGGTGGTGGTGGCGGCTGCAAACAGACATAAACATGAAGTACCATGCTTGGCATAAAAATGCTGTTTCACCCAAACAGAAAAATGTTATGGGGACTGTAAATCTGTAACTTGACCCACCATCCGGAAATTTTAATATATTGTTTACCTAATAAAGGACTATGCACAGTTAAAAGATGGTGGTCATAGGACTTATCCTACATTCTAATTTCTGGTGCTGAAATTTGTAAAATATAGAAAAAGGTAAAGGTTAAGGCTGAACTATTCTGAAAGTATAGCAACTAGAAGCTTAATGAACTGATAGGTTATTGCCAGTATCCCTGACAACAGATAGTAGCAATTTGGACATTGTACTATAACATACACAAAAATACAGACTGCTGAATTCCTTCTCGAAAAGAGATTCTTTCGGTTTTCGTGCACTCTGTATACCCATTGTCCTTTGCTCTATCATTCCTGAATTTTGCATAGATAATCTGTACCAATATGTCTACATATTCAGTAAATCTCAGATGTGTAGCTTGTAAACTTCTCAAGTTAGAAACACCTGAAAACAAATAAAAAATAACAGGTGCGTTTTTGGTCGCTTAACCCCTTCACATTATGGGGTGTTAGACATAATTTGCATGGAAATCCTTAGTTTTTTGGCAGAAGTGCTCAGGAATAGCTACTTACTCATTTGTTAAAATTTAAGCAAATTCTGAGACAAACTTTTTGACCATTGGTTGATTTTACACGGAATGACCCGTTAGTTCAAATTAAATAAAAAATGCAACTTAAAATTAATCGAAATATTGATGAGGGTTTACTTTCTGTCCATAAAAAAAGAAGGTGACACTGATTTATTACATACATAAAAGGTGACAATTTCAACAGTTATTAACGATATTTGTCTGATATGCTACATCGTTAAATAGGCCTTAAATAAAAGTTCAGATGGAAAAGTTATAATAAAAATATATCTTTAGAACTTCATAAATATAAATATAATTCCAACATGACGTTTTGACTTTTGTTGGTGTGATCAAAATAATCATGCCTTTCTGTCGTGGTTGGCATTGACCCCATGGACATGGTGTATGAGTGGGATTTCCCGATAATCCACAATGATTATAATTTGTTTAACACAAATGCAAAAGCAATGTAATAAAGTGGCGGGTTAGCTAGAGTGGGCCGAATCGACCGTCACTGCTTTCAATAGCGACAGTGAAATGGGCCGAACCATCCGTCTGCGTGGGCCGAATCGACTAGGCCGAACCATCCGTCGGCGTGGGCCGAACCCGTCATGGGCCGAACCATCCGGGACCCCTTCAAACGAATCTTGAAACACTTGTTTACAAAACTCGCACAAAATATGACGAGTACGTCCAGCAAAGACAAAGTGTGCCCGTAGATCCATTGATTTACTTCCGTACTTACATTCCTGACCCACCAACCAATAGTACACGTTATATTTAGGAATCCCAGGTTGTCTGACGCCGTTACTCCAGTTCAAGACAAGTCAAGAACATTCCAAATCAAAAGAAAAATGTACTCATCAGGATCAACCCTGGCCTTTGCCTAAGTCATTGTCTTCTTTCGACACAATCATTCACACATACCTGCTGATCTGAAGCAGAGGATTCCTGACTTTCTGGTTCAGATTCGGATTCCGACATTTTGGCAGTAATTCACTTCCAAAACACCGGCAAATGCTCATCCGTTCTTTGTCAGTTCCCCGTGCTTTGCGTCACCGAAAATGGCGCGGATTTAAAAGTCTGGACACCAAAATTATTAATATCAACTTTTTTAAATAAAATTTCAAAGACGCATAAAAAACAAGTAATTGTTATTATTATTACTCATGTTGACTATTATTATTATAGTGCATATAGAAAATGTTACTTTTAGAAAACGTACGAATTTGGTTTCGCGATTAAGAAATTATTGCTGGTTCCGCCACCTGGCGACTAGGCAATGTGATAAGAATTCGTTACCCTTGATTACCCAAGTTCCGTGATGAGACGCCACCGGTTATCAGGGGCTCTCCACTAGAGTAGAGCCAAAGAGTGTAATATTGATCAGTATAAGGCTCTTTGGTTGAGCCGCAAATTGGTGACAAGACAAAAATCAAAGTGTATCGTTTTAACACTGATTATGATAAACAACATTTACAAAATGATCTAGACAGATTAGTGAAATGGTCTGAGAAATGGCAGACGTTGTTCAATTTTGTGAAATGTAAATGCCTACATACAGGACATGGGAACTTGGATGTAAACTATACAGTGGGAGATACCGTTCTGGTTACTACTGTAAAAGAAAAGGACTTAGGAGTTACAATAAGTGCTGATATGACAGTTTCAAAGCAGTGTGGTATTGCAGCTTCAAAGGGTAATCAAATTCCTGGGTTGATTAGGAGAAACATAACTTACAAAAAGTTATAACAAGCTAATTATACCTCTGTATAAAGCATTAGTTAGACCTCATTTAGAATACTGTATACAAACGTGGATACCATATTGTAAGAAGGATATAGATACATTTGAACGCATACAGAGGAGAGCAACTAAAATGATTCCAGAACTGAGAGACCTTAGTTATGAAGAACGCCTGACAGAATGTGGTTTAACAACTCTAGAGACAAGGAGGTTAATTAAGAGGAGATCATATTGAATTTTAAAAGATATTGAATGGGTATGAAAATATTGATAGAAATATCTTTTTCTCTCTCAAGAAAGATAGCAGACATAGAGGACATAAGGTAAAGTTAGTAAAGGATCAGTGTAGATTGGATATCAGATAGTGCTCATTCTCACAGAGGACAGTAAATGAATGGAACAAATTATCTACGGATTGCATAACCGCTAGGAGCGTGAATATGTCACATACTTTAAACCCTGTATGATATGCATTTGTATGAAAAAAATCACGCAGTTCAAAGTTGGTTTTATCCAATCACGTGGACATGAAAACCCCGGGATGAGAAAGGGTTTATTCTTTTTGGGTAAACAATAGCATGTTTTTTTAAGCCCGCGTGTTTAAAAAAAAATCGTCCTATATTTAGTAGAAGTGGTTTGTCAGAACGTTGCCTGGGAAGTGCACTTACAATATTTGGCCAAATCATTGTTACATATACTGGTAACAATGCTTCAAATTGCATGTCAATCACTTGTTGTTATGAAGTCGCCTAAAATAGTAGGTGGCCTGGACGGGATGCGATATCTTTGATGTAGTACTGTGGCTACAATTGTTTCTTCTTGTGCCACTTCAGAAGCTCGGCAGTGAGCATATCTTCCAAGAGGCCGTAATTAGAATAGCTCTGTATTATAAGGAGCCGTCCGACAATCAATCTAGGGGCCTGCGGACCCTCGGACCCCCGCTAAATTCGAACCCTGAAATGTATTGAGCAAATTCTTGCCAAAAGTTTGGAATGAACTTTATTGAATATAGCTAGGTGACAAGTGAAATCATATTTGAGGAATATTTCATATAGTTACAATTTTCATTACCAAGTCAGCTGATCGTTAAAGTAGACCTACACAGCGATTTTACTTAAATCCTCACAGGAAGAAATAGCTGCTAATATGTCCTACAGGTGAGTAAGCTTAATTGCAAACGTTCCTATAATATATGCATGCATTTAGTGCGAACGAGAAATTTATAACGTTCATTGCCGAATAAAAACACATTTCATCGAGCGCGCCAGGATTCGAACCTGGAATCTTCTGCTCCGTAGGCAGACGCGTTATCCATTGCGCCACGCGCCCGTGTTGCAACCTACGTCATCTCGCCCTATCATCCATTGCGCTACAGGCGCAGCTCCGTGTTGTACATGTACTAGTGCCCTGCGCGGGCCGGGCTTTGGGTCCAAGCCCGGCCCGGCCCGCAGCCCGCGGGGTTGGGCCTGGACATAATAAAAACATTCATACAAAACACAGATTATTACTTTAGTTTTTAATAAAAACTGATTATAAATTGTAATTCCGGTTAATGAATGCTTAAAATTATTTCGTTAGTATTATATAGTTGCAAATTGAGACCTTGCATGGAATTTAATGGCCCCATAAGTTCACTTGGCTGGAAGTAGCCAGCCCCAAATGTTTACTTTAGAAATATTTGCAGAGGCAATCAAGCCATGATTAACCATCAACTTATCACCCTTTGACCCTACCAGTGGACATTCTATTGTCTAGGTCTTCCCTCCAGACATTGCCCACCTGAAAGACCTGCCCACTGCCAAGTGCCCACTAGTCTACTAGCCAACTACCCAGTACCCAACCCAGTTGGTAATTGGTATTTCTCCCCAGTCCTAATTCATTCACACTTGTACTAATTCACACATGTCTGAACCTGTCTGTCTCAGGCTAGTGACTGCAGGCCTGCTGGAAATGCCACTGGGTGTCAGTGCCAGTGGGTGAAATTTAATTGAAATATCATATTAAATGATGTTAACTTAGTTGAACTAATTCAATTAACAATATAAATTGGGGTTATGGCTTGCATATGGGTTAAGTCAGGGTTAAATAAACAAATCTACCCTAACCATAAGCCAATACATTAAAGCCAAATATAACAAACGTTATCATATTTAATAGTAATGACACTAAGAAGTTTTTCTTTATTTTTCTTCAGGATATTCGTAAGTTTGAAGAAGTTGGTGGTGGTGGATTTTTAGAACTCATCCTCGTCTTTGTTATAAGATTATAGGTTTATCTTCTCAAAAATTAGCGGGCCGCGGGCTTATCCATCTTTGGCCCGCGGGTATGGGCCGGGCCTGGGCCTGAAACTTGCGGGCCGAGCCGGCCTGGGCCAAACATTTACGGTCTGGACCGGGCCTGGGCCTAAATTGTAGTTTGCGGGCCTGGGCCGGGCCGGGCTTGAAAAATTATTTCGGGCCTGTGCCGGGCCTGGACTCTAACTGCTAATTGCGGGCCGGGCTTGGGATCAAATTCTAGGCCCGCGCAGGGCACTAATATACATACATACATACATACATACATACATACATACATACATACATACATACATACATACATACATACATACATACATATATATAAAGCTTTCAAACATTCCTAAGGGTTATGTAAATAATCATTAATAATGCGTAAACTGCCCTTTTTAATCATTAGGAGTGCCCTTTTAGGACATTGCCCCCCCAGTGAAAATTCAATAAAAAACGCCCTGGATTGTAGTCTCCGGCTAATTTAATAGTTATGTTTGATTTTTTATGGATAAGATTACTGTAGTGAATTCATTAATACAATGCCTAATATGTTCTCTTACCATACTCGGTGGTCTGTATATGTTACCATTAGTAATTGCTTTTGGTAACCCACCCCTGTTATCTTAATTATCAGTCCCTCCCAGTATTCGTACGTGTTTATATTTAATTGTACCTTATATTGGAATCTGTTATCTACATATATTATTAAGCCTCCATTCTTACTACAGCTCTCTCCTTGAGCAATGCAATCATACCCAGGTAATTGTATATTTGATAAATTGGTCAGGTTGGATATCCAGCATTCTTGTAGGCAAATCACATCAAATTTATAATGTATGCCCTGCAGTGAACTAACGAATGCTGATAATTCATTTAGCATTTACAGATTGAATATTTAAACTAAGTGCTGAAAAGTTTTTGTTTTTTCGGCCACTAGTATCTTGAAGTGGTCTATGTCGTAATAAAAAGAATATTTTGTAACTTGCAATTCGTTGTTATCAAGATTTATTGTGTTAATTAAATTGTTGTTTTCAACGCCACCCAAGTGTGAAAGAAAAGCGCGATCAAAGTGTTCTGTCATTAATTAGCTCTTTAAGAGGCATGAATGACAAGTATATGCATATTTGTTAAACGTTAATCCAATGTATGATGAAGGTGTATGCGTTACAGAGGTCGTATATAGTGTATATGTGATCGCAAAAAGCATTATGTTGTTTTGAGTATTTGTGTAATTTTGTTTGTCCGTATCATTTGTTAGATGATGCTCCGCAAACAAAACAAAATAACATGACGATGGACATGTGTCTGAACAGTACGCATAGTCAACAAAAAGAAACAGAAACAGATAAAACATTAGTGGCTTTGCTGGCTGCATAAAAAGATATAACCATGCCATAACTCACACAATGAGGTGTGCTATGTTAAGATAAACACTGCATGGCGTTTAAATGAATGAAAATGAAAGGTAGTAACTTAAGTTAAATAAAATTACATTACCGACATAAGATATAAAAAACGTTACATCTTAAGTTGAACAAATTTAAAACGTAGACATCACAAATTGAGAAAATTGTTGTACCAAACATTCTAAACAATTAAACCAAATTATGTGCCCCAATAATTATGGGGAATGCGATGTTTATCCAAACATTGCCTTAGCTTTAAATGAACATAAATGAAAAATATATAATATATTAACATCACATACATAACATACTGAAGAACATTGCTAGACCATATCATGCATTCCTAAACAACTGGGTGTGCAATGTTTGTCTAAACACTGCAAGGGATTTAAATGAACGAAGATAAATATAATAAAAGTTAACAACTTAGGTTTGTCAAAAATTCATCACACACAATTATTCTGTTCAACTTGATTTGAATGAACAGAAATGAATTTTTTTTTTAAATTATAAATATAAATAATAAAAATTACATTGCATAACTATAAATGAAGGCAAATTCAGATAATAAGGCATCACAATTATTATTGTCGTTGTTTTGCATAGTCTACGCACATTTGAGAATGACTTTGAAGCTCGTGCCTTGGTGTGAGGTCTTCGTTAACGAAGATGCAGAGCTAGTTTTACCGAAGTCTTTGAGTCCGCCCCTGTCACGATACACAGAGTCCCTATAGCGCTCGCTGCGTTATAGTCTACGCATATTTGAGAATGTCTTTGAAGCTCGTAATTTCGCAGATCGAAATCAATATACACAACCAACATACCAGATTTGTCGTATGTTTATATATGCTCAATTGATCTTTGAGAGATCTATAAACATGATTGTGGTCTATAATGTTGGATGATTACGGGGTAATGCTGTATTTAGAGAATAGGTCAAGAGTGCGTTTGTTATTTGGTATATTGCATAATCCCATGGAATATTCCATAACTCGGGGTTACCGTTCGACGCAATGGGACAATCCTAGTTGCTGCTATAACAACACAAATGACAGCGACTTAACAGAGAAGCGCGGTTACAGAGACGATGTCGTCCTATCATAGGTTCTGTTCAATACGGACGTTTTATGGTTGTAGTAACACATACATGGTCCGCTCAGGCCGAGTCGACGTGCAAGCGAAACAACGTGACGGCATTAAATGTACTTATGATTTATTTATTTAAATAATCAAGATCAACGAATACCCTTAGCAACACGACATGTCACCAGGTCTGGGCACCTCAAGACCGAAACAAAAAAAAAACATTGCTTAAGAACTGACATTTGTGCTGTGAGAGACGAAAGTTGGTATATGTGTATTTTTCATAGTATATATTTGACACACACAATGAACAGTATTTTGGCGTCCCTTGTAGAGTATGATTATTTATGCAGGCAAAGTCTTACACGTGTCGGGAAAGATGCATTTATTCAACCAAGTGAACTAGGGCATTGTGAAATGAACAGAATTGCCCCAGGTCCGTAACGACAGCAAGTGAATTCGAACCTTCTCAACTCTCTAACCATTGTGTTGCTACACCGTACGACTGACTACGAATAACAACATTTTTATTGGCCCCGAGAGTTTCAGTCTTAGACGTGAATGCGTAAAACACTGCACCATTTGTTCTGCCATGCGTCATGACGCCTACCGCTGTTTTACATTGTAGACGCCTTGAAAGATAAATGTCGTTCTATTATGATTAAGTCGGCTCCCCCCCCCCCTCTATATTCAACGTGTCATTAGCGTTGTTGTTGAAATGTTTACGGTGTATTCAGCGCGCAGCAACTAGGATTGTCCCATTGCGTCGAACGGTAACCGCGAGTTATGGAATATAAAAAAAAACAAGCGCACTCTTCACCAATTCTCTGAATACAGCATTACCCCGTAATCAGCCAACATATAGACCACAATCATGTTTACAGGTCTCTCAAACATCAGTTGACCAGATCTAAACAACAGTAGTTCTATGACACATCCACTGCGGGGCGCTTATGCAATGGTGAACGTATTTCGCATGCGACCGACATAACAAAATACGCAGGCCTTGACCCCCATCTCCCACCCCCCACCCCACAATTTAGCAAGATTTAACAAGATTGCCATCTCGAACAACAAGTTCCAGATGGCAAGTGGACAAGGAAGCCATTGGCTTATCGAGAGTCCAACAATTTTCTCATCTATGTGTAGCCCGCCCTTATCAGATATCTGTCAATTCTATTTTTAAACATATTCACACTACTAGCATTAACACAATCATTTGGCAGTTTGTTCCAATCATTTATCACCCTCTGTGAGAAAGAGTACTTTCTCATGTCCAACCTACACTGCTCCTTAACTAATGCTGCTTTGTGTCCTCTGGTTCTACTGCCTTCTTTAAGTTTGAAGAACATATTCCTATCAACATCCTCATAACCGTTCACTATTTTAAACACTTCTATTTGGTCTCCCCTTAGTCTCCTGGTCTCTAGGGTTGTCAAACCACATTGTAATAAGCGACTTTCGTAACTAAGGTTTCTTAATTCTGGAATCATCTTAGTTGCTCTTCGTTGTATTCTTTCTAGCTTATCTGTCTTTTTTACGATATGGCCTCCATGCTTGAATACAATATTCCAAATGTGGTCTAACTATTGCTTTGTACAGGGGTACAATTAGATGTTTCTCCTTATACGTGATAGTTCTCCTAATTAGCCCTAGAATTTGATTTCCTTTCGAAGCAGCTATCCCACATTGCTCTGAAACTTTCATGTCAGCATTAAATGTTACTCCTAAATCCTTTTCTTGTGTCGTTCTACCTAGTACAGCATCCCCCATGAATACGAATAACAAGGTCCGACACATCGGTCCAGGGTGTATCCGTCATAGACGTGGACCGTCGAGGTATTTGTTCTGTCATGCGTTCATGACTTATTTTACGGGGTAAAGGTAGGCGCCAAATATGATCCAAATCGTTCCATTTTAGTCCTGCTTTCGGCTTGGGGTACGTTCGTTTCGTAGAACCACCCTCCCACGATCGGTGATATAAAAAGACGAAAAAGACAAAGATGAAGAAGACGAAGAAGAAGACGAAGAAGAAGATGATGAAGAAGATGAAGAAGAAGATGAAGACGAAGAAGAAGAAGAAGAAGAAGACGAAGAAGAAGATTAAGAAGAAGATGAAGAAGAAGATGAAGACGAAGAAGAAGACGAAGAAGAATATGAAGATGAAGATGAAGAAGAAGATGAAGACGAAGAAGAAGAAGAAGACGAAGAAGAAGAAGAAGATGAAGAAGAAGAAGTGCAATTCGACCGAAATCATCGACAAGTGGGGCAGTTGTCATAAGCATAACAAGAAGGGCTGACGATACAAACAATTTTGTAACAGGAATCGCTGTAAGCAACGTCGCCTCTTTATTGCACGGCTTGCACTGTTATGCAGTCGTTTAATTGAATTTCGCGTTTAACATTTGCGAGCTGTCACGCCGAGTGCAATGACGTCACCATGACATAACAACGGCGTGTCGGACTGCCGAAAGATAGACCCATGATTAACATTTCTTCCCTTCCTCTCTGCATTGCTCCATTCCTCCCTCCTTGTCTTCTGGCCTCCCTTGCTTCTTTCCTGTCTTCCTCTCTACATCCCCACATCCGTTCCCCCTTTCTTCCGTCCCTCCTAACTCCCTTCCCCTACCCCTTCGTTCCAGCCCCTTCCGTTCTTCCCCTTTCCCCTTCCGGACCGGGTCGGCCAATGACCATCAGTATAAAATCTGAAATAAGAATAAGTTATGTGTTTGAGTTACCAAAATCTGCCGAAAGGGAATACAGAGCAGGTAGCGGAGAAACACCGAACTACACCCTTACACGGATCGTACGTTAATCCATTTCGGATGGGTTCATGAGTTAAGACAGGATTATCCGCGATTATCACTATTGAAACACGGGTGCCTTCGTCTTGCTCGTACAGTGCCACTTATGTGGTCGTTGTTGCTTAGCGTTGAATATTCTACATCTGTCTTTAAAGTGATCACTAGCGTAACCACCCGTCCGTAGCGGCAGTGCAGCTAGGTCACCGTGACACCGTCACAAGTGGACACCTGCACTGGGGGCATTCAGAACACATCACGTGATGACATCGTTACGGGTGAGTGGTGCTCTTTCAAAGCGAATGTTATATGTTTAGGACAGTGGCTGAGTTTTAGAAATCTGGATAACTGCCATTTTCATAATATTACATGTTATACGTTTATATGATGTCTTTCTCTTTTTCGATAAAAATGCATCGCTGTTCTAATATATTGTTCAACGTTTTTCTGGGGCTTTCCGACCACACACACGCACGCACGCACGCACGCACGCACACACACACACACACACACACACACACACACACACACACACACACACACACACACACACACACACACACACACACACACACACACACACACACACACTATGCACGCACGCACACACGCACGCACACGCAAGCAGGCGCGTGTGTGTGCTTCGTTCGTGCGTGTGTGCGTGCTATTGCAAGTGTGTGTGTGGGTGGTTGCTCGTTGACGTGTAGGTACGACAGATGACTAAATAAAGCGATACTGTTGACGAATAATTATCCACCTGTGTGGTGACACTAAATAATGGATAAAAACTAACCATTTGCAATGACAATCAATCGTGCTAGTGGCTTTCTCACAATGTGTTCTAAAAGTTGGGGATTCCGGTCAATTCTCTGTTTATCTGGCTGTTGACATGTTAAACTAGCGCGACCGATAAGCGCCTGCGCAGTTCTCAGAAATCAGTTAAACTAGACTACCGCTGTGACGTATTAAGGGCGGCGGATATATACACAAATAACGAAAACTCTACAATCAAATGCGCTGCTATGTCAGAAAGGGACCAGTTTGTTAAACAAAGATCAACATATGTTGCAAAATTTATGTTTTTGTTTGTTTCTTTGTTCGGGATGGGGCTTTAGCCATTACCCAGGGTTATGAAAGCACACAGATACCACTCAGCCCCTTTGTTTAATCTCACACCCTCGTGTATTTAATTACATGTATGGACACCCCATCCGACGTCGTACATGAGGTAACGGTCTCGGGTAGCGCCTATCCATCAGGACACTTTGCGATTAGCAATGCAAATGGACGACGTTTGACACCCGAGCTCCTCGCGGCTTGCTTGGCAACGACGGTCAGTGCATATATACATAAGGGTGTGTGTACTAGCAAGTGCATCGTTCGCTACTTAAATAAACGGGTATCCGTGGGGCTGAGATATATGTTTGCACAATGTTCTTCACTTGAGTGATGTTTCACTGCTCTCTCTTGTCCACACAGTCGCCTCACGTATAACTCCATTCTTCCTTCATTCCTTCTTTCCTTCCTTCCTTACTTCCCTACTTCCTTCCTCCCTCACTCCCTTCCTTTCTTCCTCCCTCCCCTCTTCCTTCCTTCCTCTCTTCCTCCGTCCCTCCATCCATTTCCCTCCCTTCCTTCTTTCCTTCCTTCATTCCTTCCTTTCTTCCAACCTATCTTCCTTTCTTCCTCCCTCCCTTGCTCCCTCTTTTTTTCCTTCCTTCCTCTCTCCCTTCCTCCCTTCCTTCATTCCTTCCTTCCTACCTACCTACCGTCCTTTCTTCCTTCCTCCCTTCCTTCCTCTTCCTTCCTCCCTCCCTCCTTCCCCCTCCCTTCATCCCTCCCTTCCTCCAGCCTCCCTCCCTTTTTTCCTTCCTTCCTTCCTCTCCCTTCATCCCTTCCTTCCCTCCTTCATGTCTTTCTTTATTTTTGTTCTATTTTAATCTCGTTTACTGACTTGCCCTTTAATACTATCTTCACTGCATTGCTCGTCTCCTCCTCTTCGTATTCCCAGTAATTTCCTGCTCGATGGGGGCCATATCACACATTCGTTTCTGCTCCCCGACGAATTGTTGTGATCTCTCACGATCTTCTGCCAGTTTCTCACATTCGTTGCTGTTCACACATGTGTTTTCAAGATCTCTCTAAAAACTGTCCATCTTAATTTTGTTCGTCCTCTTCTGCTTCTGCCACACTCTTATGTTTTCGGTGCTCTCTTTGTCAGTCTCTCCTCGCTCAACCTTTGAATGTGTCCTGCCCACGGCAGTCTGCTCCCAGCTACCTCCTTTTCCATGTGAATATTCTATCCTGCATCTTGTTGTAGTTCCATCACCCAACTTATGTCATCTCGGTTCACTCTCCGAACCTTGTTCTTCTCTGCTACACGTAGCTTCTCCTCACATGTGTTCCAACCCACGTACAGCAGCCGGTACCGCATACTCCTCAAACAGTTTCCCTTTAGCTGTTTCTTCATTTCTCTCCCACATAATACCTTCCACCCTCCTCCCTGCTGCTCCTGCTGCTCCTGCTCCTGCTGCTCCTGCTTGCAACCTCCTATCCACTTCCACACTGCACAATTCCCCAGGTAGACGAAACGTCAGGTTCTATTTGTGTTCTCTATTGTGCACCGGTTTGTGGGGTCAAGTATTTGTAGGCCAAACGTCCGAACGTTCATGCATGAAGTTAGTATTGGCGCGCAAACGTTTGAGAATTGTGGTGCAAATCGTACCCCTTTTGGGACACACACGACTTGGCCTATTTGTTGTTGTAAGGCAAAAATTAATAACCAAAATTGGTACAGCTTTCTTGGCCGGCTGTTTCTGCTTAAAGCGTAACCAAATTGGGTTGGCATCAGATTATATCGTTTGATTGGTAGATTGCTCCAATAAAGTGGTATCTGCTGGTATAGATCAGGGGCGTATCTAGGCTTGTTGGCAGGGGGTCTCAGTCAGTCGTAGTCATATGTCGTTCTACTTACGAACCGGGAGGGGACCCACATGTGTAGCTCTACTTACAGAAGGGTTATCATTAGCTGGCTGCTAGTACTGCAGTCTTTACATTGACACTAGTTCCTATATAGGCCTATATACTTTACCGTAATATTTGCCACGGACACAGGGAGGAGGTCTAAGACCCCCTATATCCGCTGGTGTAGGTGGGGTGCGCTTTGCCCTCCCTCGGGTGGGGGACGCTTTACCCACACTATTCTGCATGTTGGATAACCAGATGGTCCGTGTTTGTATGTTGGATCACCAGATGGTCCGTGTTTCTCTGTTTGATCACCAGATGGACCGTGTTTGTATGTTGCATCACCAGATGGTCCGTGTTTCTCTGTTTGATCACCAGATGGACCGTGTTTGTATGTTGCATCACCAGATGGACCGTGTTTCATAACTACTCTATGTGCATGTGGTTAACATGTGGCGATCTTTGGCGTGGACATTTACTCTTCACCACATTATGTGTTTATTACCATTATTATCTTCTCACAAGAAAATATGTAGTTTCAAGAAACATCCCATAAACGCTCTACTGTGCTGTAGGTCACTGCCCCGTTTACCTACGAACCCGACAAAGTTTGTTTTATGAATCGCGCGCGCTCGATGACAAGTTGCCATGCTTGGCTTGCCAGGACGTCTCAATGCGAACTTCCGGAGAGTAATATTCGAGCGATATACAGGCAGTCAGCTGCTTACATTAGCCACGCCTTCCGCGCTAACAGATGTGTCGCCCGGTCTCAAGTTACAGCGCCGCACGACGAACGGAGCAGCACAAGCACAGGTATCGTCAACAACACTGGTTCATCTGCGCATAACGTGCAGGACGCCACTCGAATCTCGCGAAACATTTGCCAGTACCAGCCATCGACCAGGGACGTCGCGCCCAGAGGGAAAGGAGCATGGGGAAAGGCCGGAAAGATGTAAGTTTGAACATTTTATATGAAATCCTGTTGTGTGTCGCATTGGTTCGGTTACGTCTGCCGTTGTGTGTGGTTGAAGCAGGCAGTCATTGAGACTCGACGCTCTCCTCCGAATGAACCCGCATGTCGATAGCTTTGCACGAAACAATTCACATGGCGTTCCTGTTCGAACGCACGTTAGACCTAATATATCTTAACAGTTCATGTGAATACGAAGAATATTAAACAATGAAAACCGGGAATAGTGAGGTTGTGGAATAGGGCGAAAAACAACACGGTCGACTTGTGACATATCCTGTTGTCAGGTTGTATTTTCTCTACAGTGGAAATGCGGACAACGCCGCGAGTTAGTTAAGTTGTCAAAAGTTGTCGTATTGTTGCGAAAACTATGCACATTTCCATAATATAGAATATGCAATGCTAATTTGTCTCTAAATGCCCGCGTTCATGTAGACTTTCTGTCTCTCCAGTTTTGAGATAATTCCAGCCTTTCTTGGGGTGAACGAAATTTAAAAACATGTTTGTTCTGGCAGAAGGCCAGATTACGTGTGTCGTCTAGTATTAATAGCTTGACACGCTTGCTTGTTGACATTGGTGAATCTGGTTTTGTTCTGTTAATACGCAGATGTTTTGAAGGCATTCAACCGTGCACATTGCACGGTGTACCGCCGCTACCTGTGGTAACGCTATCAACTGTGTAACTTAGCGGTGTTGTTCCAAGCATCATGTGTTTGCATTTGGCGATTTATTGCCGAGATAATAATCTCCTCCAACAACAAGATTGTTATCTACGCTATTAATAATAAATGTGTGGGAAGGTTTCTCACACGCTGGTCAGTTCCAATGTTTCGGGACGCTCGTGTTAAGTCGTGGGATATATTCAGCTAATCAAACACACTTACACATACATAGGTGTATTGAACATAGTTCCGTTGCAATAAAGGCAACCATCATCACACAACGTCCCCCCTCGAACAATGCTCCATGCTTTCAGGCTACGCTAACCCATGCTGGGTACATATTCCGGTGGATATATTTAATATCCTTATGAGCACACATTCCAGATATCGGTGTCGGCGCTGTAAACACACTTGAATTCGACACATAAAATTTGTCATGAATGACCACAAAGAAACGGTACCCACCTTACTTACTAATAACTCCCCAATTAACGGTGTCCTATTGTTTTTCTTCAGCTGTGCAAAAGTGGAGTTCGTGTATAGACCGTAGACGTAGATTTAATATAAATAGCAGAATAGTAAACATTTTGCGTCGCGTCAAATTCAAGTGCCTTTGCAGCGCCGAGTCAAACATCTGTGCTGAAAGTTAAACCAACTTAAGGATATTAAAGATATCGTTCTTAAACTGTACACAGTGGTTACGCATCATGTGGAGCCATTGTATACGAAAAGGATGTGTCATTTGAAATAAAACTAAGGAAGGTATATTAACTTGCATGAGCACCATTTTTTTGTCACTCGATGTATCAATTGTAGTATGACATATCTATCTGCCGCTCAGCGTGCCATGTAAACATGATATTCGAGTCGAAACAATCAAATTAAACAGATAACGGACTAATTATTTGACACAATTGTGGTTCATTTAGTCAAATTTAGGCGGTCACGATGTCGTAAACAGATATATAGTTTCATAACATGATTTTACGATGCAACGACATCTTCACAACCCTAAATCGGTCATGCGTGACGGACATGCACGGCCGCTTTTGTGATATTCACATCTGCTGGTGCTTTCGGCGGTACGGTACCTTCAACAGCGTCAACTAATAAAACGCACTACGGTCTTTGGTAGCTGTTGAGTACCACGACGAGACGAGACGGGGGTGTCAGTGAGTCAGCAAATGTCAGAGGTATCTAGGTCGTGTGCGTGACGCCGTAGGTAGCTTTAATAACGTTATGACTTTGGTTGGGAATATACAATCGTACTTCTGATTAATACAGGTAAAGGTACGTTTTATACAGCGCTGCATCCAGTCCCTGGGACCGTTCTGAGTATTTTTCTCTTCAGACTTTTCATTTAAACACCAGGTCGACTTCACAGTTACTTACGCATGTATATAGCTGAGAGAAGTTAGGCAACTTGGGTTGAACGAAATCGCTCAAGCTTCTAAACGGCAACAAAGGCATTCGAAACCCCGTCCTCTCGACTCCGACGTTCTAACCAATAAACCACTGCGCCCCATTAAAGACGTCAGTGACCTTATTGCTGTCACCCCTATTTATGAGATTTATGCGGTTTCATGGTTGATGTATTACCATAAATGCTCACAAAAGTAAACGCCTCGGGTCAAATGGGAAAACTAAAAACTACACCAAACAAAAGCAAGGCTGAACAATTTCTGAATGTATCAACACTCCCACACAAGCTATGTGGTTCATGTCGGCGCCAACATCACACAGTCTACGCACGTTTGTTCACCGGATACAATTAACACGACAATATACGGCACAGAAGCAGTTCCGTGAGCTCAACAGAGGAATAGACAACCACAAGAAAGCAACAACTCACCGTCTTGTGCAAACATTAAGCCACTATCTGGCACTCAGCTGTAACGTCAACCGAGTGCTAGCCATTCATTGATACGGACTGTGGGCAATTCTTTGTGCATATATGGACACTGGCTGCATTACGTAGGAGCCAAAGTGTAATCACATCTCGATGATTACATATGAAAAGTCAACTAACTTCAATTTACTAAGTCCGATCTTTTTGATCGTAAACCCATGCTATGTAATATACATTGTATACTTATAATATTTTAACACATTGACTGCAATCATTAGTGATATACAAACAATTAACAAAACATGTATATTTTCATGCTGTACGCACACTTTGGAATAAATAAAAACTTAATTAAGAACAATATGGCTATCCCAGTCCGCCCTGGTCAGCCCTGGTCCGCCCTGGTCCGCCATGGTCAGCCACGGTCAGCCCTGGTCCGCCCTGGTCCGTCTGTTAAAGGTGCCTCCTCAATTTCGCTAATCTCATTTCAAATTAATTTTGCGAAAAACCAACCTACCTAGTATCCACTGCATCATGGTAGCTCGTTCGTTCAACTTTTGTATATCGTTTTTGAGAAATCATCAGACAAGCATTAAATTACTTAATATTTGGTCAATATTTAATGTTTGGTCACTTAATGTATAAGTCAAGTGAAAATGGAAACGCAGAAAACTCGCGAATTTCACACTTGGTGTCATTTTGTCATGTTGTCATGTGATCGGCGAGAGGATGGAAGTCACGCCCATGATCGGCATTGACTCACACAGTGTTTACTATTTTGGATATCCACTATTTTGAGCCTTACCGGATCTAACGCCTGGAGTCAATCCGTCGATCATTTGAACAAATCGACTGCGGGTGTTACTTAGACTATTCACACACTACATAATATTTTGACATCAATGAACCGGCTTAGCGATAGGCTAAACCAGTTGAGTATGGAGTTTTAAGCTGCCCCCCCTTCCTCCCTGTCAGCATAGAATATGTAAACATGCGATTCGCCTCGAATCATTCAACTTTAAAAAAACAATTGTGGTACATAAAAACACACCTGGGCGGTCAGGTTGTTTGGATAAAATCTAGTTGATAATATATAAAATGATTATACGATTAAACCCGATGCCATGTTGTACCTTTAACGACCACCGGGCGATATGTCGCATACTAAGGTGCATTCACTTAGTACCGTCGATATTTAACAAACGTTTAACAACTCAATTATGACCAAATGTTATGTCTGGTGGGAGAGGTAATTGCGCCCGCGCGTGCTAAATACCTTTCCTAATATCACCGAGGTTTTGTAGAAACACTACGACATGAAATATGACTCCATAGATTCACAGTTTGCCATTTATTCACATGTCCATATCCCGCAAGTGACCGGAGTGGCCTATATTTGAACTGTGTCGTACTTGTCACCATGTACCTATGCACGGCATGGAATGTCTCAAACAAGATTTCCACTCAACGCCGATCGAGGGGCCAGCGCAAAAAATATGTACACGTTTACAAGTGCAGGTGTTCGTGCAATGTCAAGGTTGGAGTATAGTTCAAGTGCTGTACTTACACGAAGAGGTGCTATTGTTCGCTGGCGCATGTGTTAGTAAACTGGTGGCTGAAATGATTGTAAAACGCTAACAAATAATGGTACATGATCACAGTCGAAGGGCTGCTGTCCAACAACCTCGCTGAGGAAGATGAGGTGATGAACGTGTTCATTACTCTCCGAACACCGAGATGACCCTACACTTGGGGCTGAACTATTTGACTCTACTAAGCGGATATTTGACTCTATTAAACGGCTATTCCACTTAAACGGCGTAATTCAGCGCGGGATTAGGAACTGATACCGTCCCAGCCGATATATTGATTCAAATAATTAAAATAAACCAGTGTATGTATACATTACAAGTACTTAAACAACGTGAGACAGGACTGTGATCTATGAATAATTGTCAATTTTGTTTTAAACACGTTCACACTGCTAGCATTTAGACTATCAGTAGATAATTGATTTCATTCGTTTATTGTCCTCTGTGAGAATACCTTTTGATATCCAATCTAAACTGTTCCTTCACTAAAACTACGACGTGTTTTAAGGTTCTTCTACTTTCAATATATACTTCTAATATGTTAGATAAGATGTGTAAGATCAGTATGTAGGAACAATGCATAGTTTGTGTAGGTAATATATTCACGTGTGCTAATTTAGCACGTGTGTGTACACAAACTCCAATACATTATATACATTAATAGCAAGTTCTGGTCATGTATACTTGGCCTTGTTCCAGCGAAGTGTCAAGTCTTAACACTGTGTTTATGCAGAGCTACGTATATTTGCTTATCAATTTCGACCAAGCATGCGTTATTACGCGAACAATTACAGGAATATATGACCTTAACCTTTATGGCCTCCGATATTAATACCTGGTCGACCTGGCCGTGAGTTCAGTGTTTCCCCTAGGTAAGACAACGTGTCAGGGGTTTGGTGGACAGGGTGAGCGCCCTAATGTTTTTCACTGGCTTCAAAATGGTGCATTCTAGTACACTTATAAAGGTGTATCAACGTTTTCCCTTGATGTAGAAGGGGACAGAAATAAAAATATGTGTAACGGTGTTTGCATGTAACAACTTGGGGACCACATTGGAAATGAGTGCACTTAGAGAGAGAGAGAGAGAGAGAGAGAGAGAGAGAGAGAGAGAGAGAGAGAGAGAGAGAGAGAGAGAGAGAGACAGACAGACAGACAGACAGAGAGAGAGAGAGAGAGAGAGAGAGAGAGAGAGAGAGACAGAGAGAGAGAGAGACAGAGAGAGAGAGAGAGAGAGAGAGAGAGAGAGAGAGAGAGAGAGACAGAGAGACAGACAGACAGACAGAGAGACAGACAGAGAGACAGACAGAGAGAGAGAGAGAGAGAGAGAGAAAGAGAGAGAGAGACAGACAGACAGACAGACAGACACGCAGACAGACAGAGAGACATAGAGAGAGAGTTTTACGTGGTCCAACGCACGTTAACGCACGCAACGCGATTAGGGTATCAAAACACACGTACTGTTTAACATATCATACTTCAATTAACATTAATCTATCAATAAAATACGTTAGTGAATTAATCTATATTGCATATCATGAAACAAAGCATACTTTACACGTTAAATGCATCTCCTGAAAAGGGTGTATATTTCAATCCGCTCAATGTGAAAAGAGTAATTTTTTTGCGCACAAATCTAAAACGCGTTTAGGGGGGCTTACTTAGATTAATTCTCAATGATGGTATACTGGCATTTTATCGAGTGCCCCTTGTCCTCTCGTGATGTTCTTGTGACAAATCGCGTTGTGCCGCGTTGCGCCGTGTTCCAGTAGACCTACCTTGAGACAAATTTCGCGTTTCATGGGTGTGTTTTGTGCACCCGAATACCCTGGTGTTCGCAAATGTGTTTGGGTAATTAAGGGTATATACAAGAGCTGTGATTTCATTTCAGGGCAACTCTGTGTAATTTGAGTAACATTAGTATATGAATAAAATATGTTAATGATTATGTTAATCTATATCATATATCATGAAACAATTCAAATTTTTAACGCTAAACAGTATATATTTGGTTCTATTCCATATTGAAAAGGGTAGAATTTTGGTAGATGCCCAAAACATGTTTAGGGAAGTTCAGTTAGATACATTCTCAAGGATGATATACGGACAACGTATTGGGTGACCTCTGCGGGCATCTGACTCATTGAGAAGTATAACTACGGGTTGGTGTTACCTGTCTATGCGAGATCCGCTAGTTAGATGTGACTAAGAGAGAATCTCCTCAGGGCTCTGGTAGTTTCATATGTAAATACAATAATGCATTGAAACTAAGCTCAAATCGGCCTAATACCTTTAGGATAACAAACCAAATTGTATATATCAGTCGAGAGTGGTTGTGAAAAATTGGTGCGACTCTTTTACGTTATATGTCGTAAACGTTCATAGCACGACTAAACAGACGTCAGTTCTATGTCCTATGATGGATGACGTTTGTATTTGGTTATGCAAAGTTAACAGGCAAATGACACATGCATCAACACCGCCACATCCTGTACTTCAACAAAACAACAACAACAGTCTATTACTTCGTTTAAGGCCGTCAAGTATGACGAAGACGAGAACGAAGGACGCGGCAACTGGAGCGGACGGCTAGACTTCATCCTCTCGGCCGTCGGCTTCGCTGTTGGACTCGGAAACGTGTGGCGCTTTCCGTATCGAGCCTACGAAAATGGTGGAGGTAAGAGTTCTTCACACTTCAGGCCAGTCATCAGAGTTTTGAAAAGGGGGTTCGAGCGTACACAATCAGTGGGGATTTCTTGTATTATTTCTAACAAAGTTACAGTTCAACAAAATCTCCGTTCTAAACTTTCGACCCCCCCCCCTTCCGAGGACGGGCATAACACATCGGGACAACAGTGAACAGTAGTTCCACCCTTTGTTTTTCTTCGAATTATTAGTTTATTTTGCTAGTGGGTGCACTTGAACATTATCACTTAACTGCAACTATAACTCAACAGTTATCATAACCACACATATAATAGATACACGACCATACGTAATCTCGTAAAGTCTCGTGTACTCACGAAATTAGGGTATCTTTATTTTCGTATACAACGATCAGATCTATTTCAGGTTCAACTGGTCATACAGGGTTTCCTCTTCTGGTAATTCTAGGTAATTCTAATGATATAAAAGAACCTGGTTTGACCACATTTTATCTAAGCCGTTTTTAAATGGTTATTCGTCCACATCTCTCTCAATTATACATATTTTAAGGGAATGTACAACGATTTTTATTGATTAACCAAAAGACTGTTTTGTGGGACATATTGAATTTAATAGTATTTATAACATATTGGTTGGTTGAAGGGAACATCCGTACAAAACGTATTACCGTTGGTGATATTTCGCATCTTAATATTTTAGAAAATACACTATTTAGCGATTAATTAAAATATGCAAATTTTACGACATAATAAATACAAATGAGTAATTTTGTTTAGTCAATTTACCGTGACGTTTCGACTGCCATCAGCAATCTTCTTCAGACGACTACCACTAGATGGCGACACGGTAGTCACTATACGCAGACGTATCACTCTGGTGTGTGCCCCCCGCGGCCGCGCCCTGGGTGGCCCTTCAGGAGATCATCGTAGACGTGTGAGAGTCGGTATCGGCCCTCATCTCGATTCATGCTGTCTTTGGTCTTTCTTATCCGTATCGCTTCTTTTGTGCCTCTTGTTCTCCAGTCCAACTCTCTGTCTACTCATGTGGCCCCCTCCCAGTCTATGATGTGATTCTGTTGAGTCATGTGATCTGTGATAGCTGATTTATGCACCCCTTTTTCCGATGTTTTTTTGTTGCTTCGGGTGTAGGGTCTGCTAGCCGATGCATTCTCAGCTTCTTCTGTGTTATTTGATGCGGGTTTCTAGAGTACTTTTCGCTTCTCCGATGTAAGTGGCATTACAGTTCTTACACGTTATGGAATACACCCTTTCGCACATATTTTGTGGTTAGATTTTGCCTTTTGGCCTTACTAGTGACCTCTTGATGGTGTTGTGAGGCGTCATTGCTGTATTCACATTATGTTTCTTAATGATCCGCGATGTGGTTTCGGATAATCCTTGGACATATGGAAGTACCACCATGCCTTTGCTCTTGACTTTTTCCACTGTCTTTTTGATCGTTGATACGGTCTATTGTGAATACCCGCTCGATAGAGCTTCCTGGATGTGTTCTCTTTCTTTCTGTTTATTTTCCTCCTCTGTCACAAGTGTTTCGCATATATCTAGTAATGTACGGATCACTCTCATCTTCTGGTGTAACGGATGGTGTGAGGACAAGTTTAGGTATTGGTTTGTATGGGTATTCTTTCGGAAGATTAGTAGTTTCACCTCTCCCGATTCCTTCCTCACTGGTAAAGTGTTCAAAAATGGTATCGTTCCTTCTGCTTTTTCTTCGGGTGTGAAATTGATTTTTGAATTTGATTTCACATTCTAAATCGGCAACTGATTGGGGCTTTGGCGATGGCCTGTTGTTCGAAATGTTCCATGAAGAGGTTGGCGACGATGGGGGACACTGGGCTACCCAAGAGGTTGGCGACGATGGGGGACACTGGGCTACCCAAGAGGTTGGCGACGATGGGGGACACTAGGCTACCCAAGAGGTTGGCGACGATGGGGGACACTGAGCTACCCAAGATGTTGGCGACGAAGGGGGACACTGAGCTACCCAAGATGTTGGCGACGATGGGGGACACTGAGCTACCCAAGATGTTGGCGACGAAGGGGGACACTAGGCTACTCATGACTGTGCTGTGTTTCTGAATGTGAAGTAGGTTGTGTTCAGAACAAGGTCCACTAGTGCCCAGATGTCTTCTATTTCAAGTCTCGTTCTCTCTGTTAAGGTGGTGTTTTTCTGTTGTCTTGTCTTGATTATCTCCATAGTCTTAGGTATATGCGTGTTAGTGAAGAAAGGTACAACATCATGGGACGTGAACATTTCATCTTCGTGTAGTGTCATTGATTTAAGTTCATCTGCCAGGGATCTTGAGTTTTTGACATGGTGTTGCGTCAATCCTACCATAGGACCAAGAAGATCTGCTAGGCTTCGTGACACGTTGTAAGCTATTGAGCCAGCATAGTCCACTATTGGTCTAAGGGGGTTGTCTTTTTTTGTGGATTTTCGGTGTACAGTACAGTCTAGGGATGGCTTCTGTTGAGGGGTAGAGGTAGAACTACTGTTGTTCTGTGATCTTCCCTTCTCTCTTTAGTCTGGCGAGGATGGCAATGAGTTTTCTCTTATATTTAGCCGTTGGGTCCGACTTCAATTTGGAGTATGTTTTCTCTTCGTCTACCATCTCACGTACTTTCATCTCATGCTGTGCTTTGTCCATTACTACAGTGGCACGTCCCTTGTCCGCTGGTAGAATGACGATTGTTTAATTTTTGCCGAGTTATTTTAATGCGTTTCTCTCTTCTTTGTTTATGTTGGATTTGGGAGGCTTCGCTGATTTCAAAATCCCTTAGATGTCTGTCGTAGGCTTTCTGCTTCTCTTTTTGGTAGCATGGAGCAAGCCTATTCAGTGGCTACTTTGTATTCCTCTATTGCAATTTGTTTCGGCGCTATACGTTAATTTAGTCCTTTCGCGAGAACCTTCGTTTCTGCGTCAAGTTCGTACTGCGAGATATTGACTACCCACTTCTTAAGTTGCTCATCTGATAGATCAGTGGTAGTTTCTGTGTCTTTTGTTTGTTGTTCCCAACGTTCCAGTTTTTGTTGATGTCGCCATTTTATGTGTCTTTTTCTTCTTTGTAACTATCCAATTTGTTGTTAATTACTCGGATTGTCTCTCACCCCCCCCCCTCTCTCTCCCATCAGGTCCTTTGGCCCTTTTTTATGATGCAATGGGCTCGTTTCGTGTTGAAAGGGCATTTGATTCGTTTTGGTGTCCAGCGATGTTTTACTCTAATCGTTCTTCACTCATATAATAAATACCGCTTTCCTAGATTAAAAGACCAACCAACAAATCGTAAATTTGAAGGTGAAATGTAACTGTTTTATCGCTTGATTTATTGGCCTGTTAAATTCCCGTTTTATATCATTTCTTACCGTATATATATATATATATATATACTACAGCAATGAGTATACCTATAGTATATGTATATACTACAGCAATGAATATACCTATAGTATATATATATATATATATATATATATATATATATATATATATATATATATATATATATATATATATATATATATATATATATATATATATATATATATATACTACAGCAATGAGTATTAAAACACGACGCATGACATTATATACATGTAAATCACCAAATCTTAGAAACTGGACATTTCAGTTATACGAACCTCCCTCGGAAGTAGCTGCGCATCAGAAGTCAAATGACAATCTTTGTCAACTCCTTTTGATATTTGCACAGATATCTACACGTGTCGTTCTGTTGCATGACTCTCTCGTGTGTTTCAGCCACCTTCCTCGTCCCGTACGTCGTCATGCTGGTGCTTGCTGGTTTGCCGCTCTTCTTCATGGAGATGGCATTCGGACAGTTCAGCTCTCTCGGCCCCATATCTGTGTGGAACGCGATGCCTCTCTTCAGAGGTATAAATATACTGCCGCTATAGCATTGACGTATTTTAATTAGCATATATGCTATTGTTTCGATGCTATGTAAAATAGTTAACGAGTGTGTAGTCGTACAATTACGGTTCTGTGCGTTTCCAACAAGTGAGTATGGTTGTGCGTATTACTTAGATTCAAACCTGAAAAGCCTTCCAGAATTCAGTTACGTTGAAGAAAGTGCTGCCGTTTTCATAAAAATCTTAATAAACTTGTGCGCAACAGATCCCTATTCTAAATCTCTAACAGTTATTTCATCGGTGTAGTGGAAAAAAAATTAAAGGTTGCTTGAAGTGAACAAACGATTGATACACGCACCGAGGAGTCGCTGGCCTGTGGAAATTGCTATGCGCGTATTACCCAATCAACAACCGTTTATATGACGTGATGGTCACATATCTAGCCGAACAAAATCGTAACGACAGCAGTGATTGGATAATCAACGGTAGCAGATGTATTGGCGTAGCAAAAAAATTGCACGCTCTCTAGTGAGTATGACAGAAACATCACCATAGTGACGGAAACTCAATGAGCCGGGTAATAAATGTATTTCTTGATGTAGGAGTCGGATACGCTATGGTTGTCATCTCGGCTCTCGTGTGTATCTACTACAACATGATCATCGCGTACACGCTCTACTACTTCTTCGTTTCGATCCGCGCCGCGCTGCCGTGGCAGACATGCGAACAAAGTTGGATCGACAACTACCGCTGCCAGGACAGAGACGTTCTCAACGCCACCCAGCGGAACATAACAGGTACTACACATTGTGCTGCTGTTAATCGCTAGGTGTTAATAATGACGTTTTCAAACTCCCCACCAGTGACGCCACTCACCATTTCACCACCGCCACAACTTACATTTGATGTACAGATTCTGCGCATCTTTATTTAATTCGTTAAACTCCTATTTGTTTTCAAGAAATCAACTTCAATTGCATATAATTATTGTGGATAGTGTGTGATTTTGTTTGAAGCCACCGTGTATCGTACACATCTTCGCCTGAATGCAGAGTGTGGTTCTCATTGTGACGGAAATTATGCGCCCAGTTTCTGGGCGCATACATAAGTAGTTAATTAAGATCTCATCCGAGCATTTGGCTAATTCAAAAAATAAGAGTATCAGTTTATACGATGCAATTCGATACGATTCGATAATTCGATGCGATTCGATAATTAACTTTAAACGTTAATTATATTGACAAACTGTCCGACTAAAAAGTTATATCAGGCAAAACAAATGTTTAGTGTAGCATCTCAATACTGACGCCGATTGGCTGCTGGCGCTTCATGGGAACGCCTACGCAAAATGGAGCGTTGACAGTGGGTAATAACGAGACCACGCCTCTGCATCAGATTCTCTTCTCGGTGAATTCACGAAGCCGAGCGAGAGCCAGATGAGCGAAATTACTTATACTCAAGTGAACAGTTGCAGTGGTGTAACAAGTCTGAACAATAATCGTATTGCCCAGCTAACCAGACGTTTATATCACTCGGCAAATGTTTCAACTCGAGTCAATCATTCAAACTCGTAACTTGCCCTGGCTGGAGGCCCACCCTGGCTGGAGGCCCACCCTGGCTGGAGGCCCACCCTGGCTGGAGGCCCACCCTGGCTGGAGGCCCACCCTGGCTTGAGGCCCACCCTGGCTTGAGGCCCACCCTGGCTGGAGGCCCACCCTGGCTGTAGGCCCACCCTGGCTGGAGGCCCACCCTGGCTGGAGGCCCACCCTGTCTGGAGGCCCACCCTGGCTGGAGGCCCACCCTGGCTGGAGGCCCACCCTGGCTGGAGGCCCACCCTGGCTGGAGGCCCACCCTGGCTGGAGGCCCACCCTGGCTGGAGGCCCACCCTGGCTGGAGGCCCACCCTGGCTGGAGGCCCACCCTGGCTGGAGGCCCACCCTGGCTGGAGGCCCACCCTGGCTGGAGGCCCACCCTGTCTGGAGGCCCACCCTGTCTGGAGGCCCACCCTGTCTGGAGGCCCACCCTGTCTGGAGGCCCACCCTGGCTGGAGGCCCACCCTGTCTGGAAGCCCACCCTGTCTGGAGGCCCACCCTGGCTGGAGGCCCACCCTGTCTGGAAGCCCACCCTGTCTGGAGGCCCACCCTGTCTGGAAGCCCACCCTGTCTGGTGGCCCACCCTGTCTGGAGGCCCACCCTGTCTGGAAGCCCACCCTGTCTGGAGGCCCATCCTGGCTGGAGGCCCACCCTGTCTGGAAGCCCACCCTGGCTGGAGGCCCACCCTGTCGTTTCATACAAATTGCACAAGTAGCACAGGGCTTTAGGGTGTATGAAGTTGGAAATATGGGTTTCTCAGACGAGACACTAAATGGTGATTCTTCCATGGGGAAGTGAGGGGTAACTGTTTAACCTGTCGTGAAATCACAGACCATGGTGCTATGTAGCTGTAAGCCAACTAACAACAAACACTGTCGCGTTAGCCTTGGAAAGGGCTGTTTGGAGTATAACCACATAACACACAAGGCGCTTGCATTTTTTACTTGACTTCCTACGTAAGTGGACCATATTGGCTAGATTCTACTTGCAAGTTTTTAACTTATTTGGTAGTTTTTTTTTATCGTTTAAGCAGATGACATTATTTCTCTGTTTCAGCATTTCTGTGTGAGTCTATGAAAAAAGATAACCTAACAGGCACAGCCGAATATATTGATACCTGCACCAGGAAGACCCCGAGCGAGGTGTATTGGGAGTAAGTCGATTTGCCGTCGTTCTATTAAGAACGTCTGTGACGGCCTATTTTGTAATAATTGGCCCATTTTGTAATAAAATTAAGCATATTTTGTAATGAACCCATTTTGTAATAGCACGAGCAAGGCCGGATCTAGGCTTGTTGGTTTGGGGGGTCTCAATCAGCCTTAGTCATAATTATGTCGTTCTACTTACGAACCGGGGTGGGGGGTGGGGGGACGCATGTGTCTTTCCCCATTCATGGCCTGGGGGTCTTAAGGCCGCTATGACCCCCGGGATCCGCTGTTGGAATAAGGCTCATTTCATAATAATGTCATATCCATTTTGTAATAACTTGATGACTAAAAATGTAATAGGAGTCTTACAATAATTAACCATCAGATGATTTCGAGGGGACAGAATCGCCACATCATTGGCATTGGAGCATATAGGTGAAGATATATCCCTATCTAGCTTTACATAACTTTTTTTAATATCCTTGTAATTTTAAGAATCTTTAGATCACTAGGAAAAAACCTACGGAAACAAACAAGCATTTTATCGCCATGTTTCCTTATTTCAGTGAAGATAGCGCTGATGCATTTATGTACGGAAATTTGTGTGCTTTAAATCATGATTCCAATTGCTTATTTAAATCAACTTACTCAAATCAAACAACCTTATATCAGAAAGAAACACAAACGTTTTAAATTGTTTATGTGTTGGGCATTTGACACAGACACACGGATAGGGAAGGTTATTCTCGTAAAGATGAGAGCATGAGAGCAAATTCAGCACTGGAACAACGTTAAATTGTTTTACAAAGACAGAAAACGTGTCATTGGCAATGCGAACTTCTAGATATGGTGGACAGATGTACAATTACTAACAGAGACGACAACTGTTGACAGACGTGTGGTGCTGGACGTGTCAGGCAGTATTGAAGAAGGCAGTGGCGACATCAAGTGGCATCTGGCCTTATGTCTCCTGCTCGCCTGGGTCATCATATTCTTCTGCCTCATCAAAGGAATCAAGTCGTCTGGAAAGGTAATTGAACGTTCAGGTTCTTAGTGGTGGTTGCATAAGTCCATAAAATGCATAGCATTACGTATTGGTGGGTAGGTGGTCGTTATTACGTTTCGAAAAATAAATCGCTCCAGTGGCGCCGTCTGACGAGTAAAACTACTTTTAATGCACATTGACGCTATTGCATATATCAGATCCGGGCAACGTTGTGGGTCGTGTCTTGGTAGCCATGTCACGCCAGTTAAATCGTATTAAGCTGTCCATTGTATTGTTCTTATATGTGATTGTATAAAGCACATATCGTATACATAAATTGTCATAAGCAAACCAATATTGCGATAATGGCGGTTTTTCACATCCGGCGAATTCTTCGCAGGTAGAGCCAAGCGCCTGAGGCCTGTCTTCTGTCCTTGTATTTAATTCAGTGTTGCACACATCGTGATTATGCTTCAGTATAAGCAATGATAGCCATTTGATTGGAGCTATGCGCATATTCTGAAGTCCCACGAAACGTATTGAGGGTGGTTGATGGTTTGAATAATAAACACTTTACTTTGCCGCTGCAACTGCTGTTGCTGCTGCTGCTGCTGCTGCTGCTGCAGCTGCTGCTGCAACTGCTGCTGGTGCTGCCGCTGCTGCTGCTGCTTCTGCTGCTGCTGCTGCTGCTGCTGCTGTTGTTGCTGCTGCTGCTGCTGCTGCTGCTGCAGCTGCTGCTGCAACTGCTGCTGGTGCTGCCGCTGCTGCTGCTGCTTCTGCTGCTGCTGCTGATGATGATGATGATAAGAATAATGTTGATTATAAGGATGATAATAAGGATGATGATGATAATAAGGATGGTGATGATGATTATTATTATTATAATTATTATTATCATCATCATTATGATTATTATGACAAGGATGATGATAAGGATGATAATGGCTTAAATAATATCCACCAGTAACCATGCTAATATAGCCAGCCATTGGTTGCAGGTTGTGTACGTGACGGCCACCTTCCCCTACATCGTGCTCATCATATTGCTCATCCGCAACGTGACGCTAGAGGGCGCCTGGGAGGGGATCAAGTTCTACATTATACCAAAATGGAGTCAGCTATATAATGTCAAGGTTCGTTAAGCGAAGGCGAGTGTACGGATTGGTACGGGAGCGATAGCACAATTACGTTGTTATGTTACTGGCATTTGAAATATCGTCGGTTTCTCTCGTCAATGAAGTGTTCTTTGCTAAAATGTATACGATTGTCTAACGACGGGAGTGTAGAATCGGTCGTGTCAACATCCTCGCGAGACAACGGCCAATCAACGACCGACAGTAGGTACACCCATCATGACCTTTAACCAAAGTTCACATCGAGATGTGCGTTGTCGTGGGACACGAATGGGGCACATATCGTTCGTGTAAACCGGCCTTTGAAAGTGCATGTCGTTCGACGCCACTGCAAGCATGTCGAATGACAATGCGCAGCTAAATTGTGTGTACGTTTAGACGGTGACGCGCCTAGACAATGCGAGATTGAGCTTTGATGGAAGGCTATGTTGGATGTAACTCGCGACCGACTGTCGATTAAATTGGACTCAGTCCCAGTTCCATCGACACAATGGTCTCGCTAATCAGTCTCGCGGGATTTTTATATGACAGTTTGTTGCCCCGAGATACAGCGCGACATTGTGCCAATCGACAATTTGGGCAAAAAACGTTTAAACCGGCCAAAGTGTCCACGTTTACTTTATGGACTTACCAATTTCTCGCCTGAGTCTGAACATAACTTGTATAAAATTAGTGATACGCTAATGTTGATGTTAGATTATAATTGTGATTTTGTTAGTTTTGATTTGTTATTAGTATTGTTATTGATGTTATTATTGATACCATTGTCATTCGCATTGTACCTTGAAGTCGTCAGATGCACAGCATTTTTTGTAGGCGTGGCATGCGGCCGCTATTCAGATATTCTACTCGCTAGGTGTCGCATTCGGCGGGCTGGAAACAATGGCAAGTTACAACCGCTTCCGAAACAACATCTACAGGTATGCGATTTTGAATCAAATCAGTAATCCCACTCACGTAATGTACTTCGCATTTTAATCAACACAAGAGGTTCTTATATATAACGCGAGCGAGTGGGGTTAATTGGTGAAGTAATAAAATTGTCACATTGACAAAAAACAACAGAAGATACATAACTCAGAACAGTGACAGTTCAATAGCAGTCAGTATGTTTGCATAACAAAATGGTGTTTACAGTATACTTAGTCGTAAACCAAACCAGGACGCCTCATATAACATAAATCATTTTGACCGATCCATGTGTACCTATACAGTAGCATGGGGCATAACGCAAGTTTTGGGGAATAAAGCCCATCCTCTAACTAGTTTCACAGCGCGAAAATAAGAATTTCGAGATCGCCAAATGAAGCCACATACAGTTCTTCACATTTGGTTAGAATACGGTGGCAGAAAACGAAATTCACGCGATATTTGTTTTACGTAAAAATGTTGATTCTATAAATGATAAAAATGGTCACCCTAAAAGTCGTTTTGTGGGCAGTAACCATAAGAAACTGAGAAAACGCGTTGAGTGTATGCAGTAGACAAATATGTAATCATTAATGTTGTGAATGTTGTGGATGCGAGTGATAAAAACCAGTAATATACAGATGGTGAAATTTAATATCGAACGTGTGGGGCAAAAAGGCCAACAGTAGTGGGGGCAAAACGCACAGGGTGGGACGTACTATTATCTGTCAAATTTGAGTCTGAAAGTGAGTAGACGATTTGATAAGTTCCGTCTGCGAATGACAGTTTATAATAAACATACACTATAACGCACTTGTTGAATTTCAGAGAAAAGGAGCTAATTAATTAACTATTTCAGTCACAGTTCTTAATAAAATTATAACAACAAATATTACTATGATGTGACGCAAGGTTTCGCTATACTGAAGTGTACCAATAATACCATCACTTTGTTAACGCGAAATAAGTAAACTAATAATTAAATGAGGCTGATTAGTGCATAACGCCCAGGAGCGGGCGTTTTGCAAAACGCCCATTTTCAGGACCTCTGCTAAAATGGCTATAACTTTTTATTATCTCGGTCATCTGCTCAAAGTGCCCCCAGCCCAGGCCAGCTCATCACTATCTGCCTCTTACGTTTCAATAAAAACCAAAATGGAGAATTATGGCAAGACTGGCCGGGAGACGTTCAAAGCATCCCATTGGTCAGCGGCGCCTGCGGGGGAAATTTGCGGGAAGATAGTAGAGGCGCAGGTTTGCAGATTACTTTTCTGCACTGCGCCAAACTAGCAACACCGTTTTTAAAATATTGAATTGAGCATACATTTTGATTCCCACCATCCCTCCCCGGTGTATTTGTATTGTTGTATCTTTATGCCCGTGCAGTCTTCAACTGTATATTTTCCCCTTACACAGGCTGAACATTGTATATGGGGGGTGGACTACTTACACCCCGCTATTGTGTGTAGTGAATTTTTGAATAGTCTAGCTGGCACTGTGCTTGTGCAGTCTTAATTAAGTATCGTTTTCCCTTGTAAATTGTTTTGCTGGAACATTATATAACGGCTACAAGGGTTTTTTGGTCACACTTATTGCTAACATGTACCAGTTTGTTTTCCACACTGATGTAATTATCCAGACAGACTTTTCTGACTGTGCACCCTATGCTGCAGGCATCTTATATTTAATGCGGTGTGCACAGTGGCAATTACGTCGAAATTCATCCTCCACAATAAATTGGACGAATTGCCCATTTTCAGCCTACATAGTAGTTGGGTATTTTCACACAAACTTGGAAAGGGCTGCACGCCCCGTTATTAACCAAATACACATACACCGGGGATTTATGGGTAATGAAACTGCTTAGGCACACGAAAGTACGTTTTAAATATGTAAACATCGCGTTAGATAACTTTCATCTGATGATTATTACGAATAGTTGCATCGTCAGATGAAGTGAAATGTGGCGTATGTCAACAGTCGCCAATGTGCCGCACCAGTGACATGAGAAAGAAATCGCACAACATTTTCCAATTTCGCCGACAGTTGGCCGCGTTTCTGAAACAGCGACCAATCAGCGACCAACAGCAGGTTCAACCGTCGTGACCCTTAATCAAAGCTCACGTCGGGAGTGGCGCGAGTCTGTATCTAGGTCGCACCGTATAGATATGTCGCTCGTCTAAACGCTTACATCAGTTGCGCGCTGTCGTGCGACACTGTGTCGCCCGACCAATTGGGGCAAAAACGCCTTTTTAAACCGGCCTTTACACTGTACGTTTCATGAAAACATGGTAAAATATTTTGTATTTGTGTAGGGACGTTGTGATTGTTGCCACTCTGAACTGCGCCACGAGCATCTTTGCCGGCTTCGTCATCTTCTCCGTAATGGGATTCATGTCCGTACGCACGGGTGTTCCGGTCGACAAAGTTGTCGATTCAGGTAAGCGGGGTGCGCGGATTATCGAATTAAAATTTCTAGACAACGGGCATGGAAAACATCATACGATGAAGTACGTACGGACGGAGGCAGTAAAACTAGTTTTGTGGGTATTCCTACATTCTTGTATTGGTTATATAGCTGTGATGGTTGGTTGGTACTTACATACATACATACATACATACATACATACATACTTACTTACTTACTTGCTTACTTAATTACTTACTTGCTTACTTAATTACTTAATTACTTACTTAATTAATTAATTAATTAATTAATTAATTATAATTATGAGTATGATTATAATTAAAATTAATTAATTAATTAATTATCCTCTTCGTACCCATATGTGGCACATATGGTTCACAAAATATCTCGCCAGTCGATTAGTGCAAACAAACAGTTACTTCCTCGTTTGCAGGTCCTGGCCTAGCATTCATCGCCTATCCCGAGGGCATTGCAATGATGCCGGCTCCACCTATCTGGTCCATTCTCTTCTTCCTTATGCTTTTCACCCTCGGTCTTGACAGTCAGGTGAGTGACGTTATATAATCGCGATAGGTTAAATCAATTGCGGAGGGAGTTTTAATTACGATATATTTTCAAGAAAATTAGATGACAAGTCGAAACAAACCATGTAAAGTTATTTGATTGTATATCTGCTAACAGCGAGATGATACACTTGTATGTGTGAATAATAACGTTGCACTCTGAAAGCCAAAGGCTTCCTTCGCCACATAACGTGTTTTTGCTTTGCGTGCCAATCTTTTCTTGTTAATTATTGTTCTTGTGTCGCCAGTTCGCAATGATGGAGACAGTCATCAGTGCCGTAGTAGATGAAATCACGTGGCTGAGGAGGCCGCGAAGGAAGGTCATCTTCACGCTCCTCCTCTGCATAGTTCTCTTCTTCGCAGGTCTACCGCAGTGTTCCAGGGTATGTATTATCACTCGGCCTTTGCATAGTTCTCTTCTTAGCCGGTCTACCGCAGTGTTCCAGGGTATGCATTATCACTCAGCCTTTGCATAGTTCTCTTCTCTGCCCGTCTACCGCAGTGTTCCAGGGTATGCATTATCACTCGGCCTTTACATAGTTCTCTTCTTCGCCGGTCTACCGCAGTGTTCCAGGGTATGCATTATCACTCGGCCTTTACATAGTTCTCTTCTTCGCCGGTCTACCGCAGTGTTCCAGGGTATGCATTATCACTCGGCCTTTGCATAGTTCTCTTCTTCGCCGGTCTACCGCAGTGTTCCAGGGTATGCATTATCACTCGGCCTTTGCATAGTTACCTTCTTCGCCGGTCTACCGCAGTGTTCCAGGGTATGCATTATCACTCGGCCTTTGCATAGTTACCTTCTTCGCCGGTCTACCGCAGTGTTCCAGGGTATGCATTATCACTCGGCCTTTGCATAGTTACCTTCTTTGCCGGTCTACCGCAGTGTTCCAGGGTATGCACTATCACTCGGCCTTTGCATAGTTCTCTTCTTCGCCGGTCTACCGCAGTGTTCCAGGGTATGCATTATCACTCGGCCTTTACATAGTTCTCTTCTTCGCCGGTCTACCGCAGTGTTCCATGGTATGCATTATCACTCGGCCTTTGCATAGTTCTCTTCTTCGCCGGTCTACCGCAGTGTTCCAGGGTATGCATTATCACTCGGCCTTTGCATAGTTCTCTTCTTAGCCGGTCTACCGCAGTGTTCCAGGGTATATATTATCACTCGGCCTTTGCGTAGATCTCTTGTTCGCCGGTGTTCCAGTACATGTATCGTCACTCGGCCTAGTACCGGATTAACAACGTGGGAGGCCCCGCACAAACTTTTTGTTGGGGGCTCTTAACGAGTTCGTGAAAGACGAAGATCGAAACGCCCGGCACTGACTATGGAGGCAATCCCTTACCTTGCTGTTTATTCAATCATGTTTGAGCGTAGGCATTCACAGAATTGTGTCGCCGCTGCACTATAAGTGTTAAGATTAACATGTAAATAATACGTTAGATGGCGTTGCTAATATAGATATTTAAAGGACATATGTTTTACCACAAACTTCAGGTCCGTATTCTCTTGTATCATGGTTAAACCTGCCCCGGCTCGATCTTTGTAGCGTTCTCTTCTTCGTCGGTCTACCGCAGCGTTGCAGGGTATGTTTTATCACTCGGTCTTTGTAGCGTTTTCTTCTTCGTCGGTCTACCAAAGCGTTGCAGGGTATGTTTTATCACACGGTGTTTGAAACGTGGTTTATTCATTTCACATATGTCTTTCAAAATCACAAAACACGTTGTCTTATTCGAGACTAACTTGATGAATTTGTATCGTAATTACATCGCTGTGTAGCATATTCATGTTGCTGTATTGTTTGTCTTGTCAGGCCGGCATCTACATCCTGACGCTGTTTGACTGGTACAGTGCAGGTTTCTCCCTCTTCGTCGTTTCTCTACTCGAGCTCATTGCCATTGCGTGGATCTACAGTAAGTCTTTGATCTGCAATAAAATGTACCGTTTAAATACAACATTATAATTATTGTTATAATATGAACTAACGATAATGTATGTGTGTGTGTGTGTGTGTGTGTGTGTGTGTGTGTGTGTGTGTGTGTGTGTGTGTGTGTGTGTGCGTGCGTGCGTGCGTGCGTGCGTGCGTGCGTGCGTGCGTGCGTGCGTGCGTGCGTGCGTGCGTGCGTGCGTGCGTGCGTGCGTGCGTGCGTGCGTGCGTGCGTGCGTGCGTGCGTGCGTGCTCTTGCACGAACCAACGGACGTACACATACGTACGCACGCACGGACTGGGAAAGGTGACAACCCCTTGAAGATAGTTGTATCAGTGGTATAACGCTTTTCTTGCAGACTACAAGCGATTTCGTAACGACATAGAGATGATGATTGGGTTCAAGCCAAACGTCTACTGGACTATCATGTGGCTCTTCCTGACACCAATTACCGTTGTCGTAAGTGAAGCATATATGTCTTATTCACCGATGTCGCTAACGCGCACCAGGCCAAGGTTGGGTTCGATTACAGCTGTCAATTAAAATTACACATCATAAAAAGTAAATTACAGTTACAACACTTCAAAATAGTTTTGCCTCACGGTAGGATTTTCGATAAATTAATTGACTGCAACTGTTTTCAGACCCTGGGTACGGTCAAAATTTCAACACACCTAATGTACCTAGATTTTTGATAACTACAACCAGAACTATATTATTACTAACACATTATATTTACCCAGCGGGGTTCTTTTCAGCATCCGATGTCATAAACCCTGTGTTTTGGCCCACCTTACCATATGACCGAATTTTATAATAAAAAAATTACAAATACACCAGAAGGGCCGGTCACACATGAATGAATAATCGCTAGACTATCGATAAGCCAATTGCTTCCTTGCCCACTTGCCATCTGGTTTTATTTATGGCAATCTTGTTAAATCCAACCTTACTGATATTACGTGTTTTCGGTTGCAGTTAATGATCGGGTATTCCGTTGTCAGTTACTCGCCTGCGACGTACGCCGGCAAAGCCTACCCTAACTGGGCCATCAACGTTGGTTGGGGCATGGTCGGTCTCGCTCTCATCTTCGTTCCATTGCTCGCAATCTTCGAATATTGTAAGGAGAGCAATTTCGTGCAGGTGAGTCGACCGTTATACTTGCCGTGTTGGTTCTATAGGACGATACCGCGCAGCTAAATTGTATGTGTCAAGTCAAGGCGGATGCATCTGCTGGTTGTCGGTGATTGGACATAGCTTCTAACTCAGGTGCAGCTATTAGCAAGATTGGAACAAGTCTCAAAAAATGTACGACGCGAACGTTTACACGGCCGATTCATGCAGCGCAATATGGCGTGACACTGTGTCGGCCGACAAATCAGATAACAATCGCTCATGCACACCAGCCTTTACAGGCGCTAACTAGCGATTATAGCAATCAGTGGTGTTTTCACACAGGGTGTGTCAGTTCAGTGTCTTGTCGTCAAGTTAAAAGAAGTACGTCAAACACGTGACCCAATATTAAAGCCCGTTTACACGAGCGATTAATTGTCCGATGGGTCGGGCAACACAGTATCGCTCCACAAAATGGACCGACCAATCGGACAATTAATCTTTTGTGTAAACGGGCGTTCACCGTTCACATCGCACGCAACTTGGACGGAATATCATATCGAATCAATCAGTTCTAACCATTCAACCAACGTTCGTGCTCACAATAACTTTGTAGCAATGCTATAATTACTCGAACGAAGCATCATACCCCTTAATATTATACGTCTGTACTACTATGATATGCAGTTTTGTTTAAAGATATAAATGATATACATGATACAAATGGTAGATACATATGTTGGTCTGCTTCAAGCATCACGGTAAATAGGGTGCTGATCAAAATACATGCATTGTTTCTAGTAATATGATTAAAATGTGATGAGCTAAACATGTCCCATTTAAAGAAGGCGGTAGAACCAGGGCCACACAGCAGCATTAGTAAAAGAACAGTGTAGGTGAATATGAATAAGTTCTCATTCTCACAGAGGACGATAAATTAATGGAACACATTATCTGATGACTGTGTTAATGCAAACAGTGCTAATATGTTTTAAAAATAAAATCGACATTATATATCTGATAAGGCGTTCTATACATAGTTGAAAAATTGTTTGACTCTCTATAAGTCAACGACTTCCTTCTCCACTTGCCGTCTGGATCGTGATGTTTTGACTGGCCGTCTTGTTAAAGATGGTAACAATTATGTTACGATTGAGAGGCACGATGAATTGTTATAATGTCACAGCACGATCGTGTTCCAGACGATGAAACGCGTACTGTCGCCAAACAAAGAATGGGGCCCGGCCGTCGACAAGTACCGCACCGGTCTCTACGCTCCGCAGGCGAGCGGTGTCCTCGCGGAGATGGAGCCCGGGTTCAACGGCGGCTACGCCAACGACAACATGGCCTACGCTCAAGAAAAACTCTAAGCGGTCGCTGCCATGGAAATGTTGGCAGATAGCAGTTTATGCATTGGGTGGCATGTCTAAAATCATGGTTTCGTTGGCGTTGTGCCAAAGCTGAAATACTATGCGTCTTCGTATCATTAGTAGCGTGATACATCGGCAAGAAATCCGTATTCTATGTAGGACATATTTTACACGTCACAGGATGTGACAGTTGTTAATGGATGTTTGACATTTTGATTGGGAACATGGCCATGATAATACAAACAGTGTTCTCTTTCGTTTAGTTTATAAGTGCAAGTTGCTAACAGTTTCATATACAAACATGGCATTTGAAAATTATGCTTGTTAAGTCCAAGTATATAATAAATATAAAATAACAAGAGTTATTGCAAAAATATACAACACATTATGTAATTGATCCTGACTTAAACGCAACGGGAGTTTTATTAATCAGTTAGTATGTGAGTGAGCGAGCGAGCGAGCGTGCGAGCGAGCGTGTTTTCGTGCGCGCGTGTATGTGTGTATCCGTGCGTGCGTGTAAAATCTTCTTTGGAGACAATATATGTTTACATGGGAAATGATATTTGTACACAATGCATTAGTGACATTTTTTAAACAGCATATTTTGTAGAGGAATTTGCGATAATGGTTTCTGTGGACAGTCGACAGACATTCCAAGTTATCGAAATGTTACTATGTTGCACTAAAATGCTGTATAAATAGTTTACTCTTTGTTATTTTTACACAATATGGTAGTAGTACTTAACCCCACTGTATAGATAAACCTGAATAAAGTGCATTTAAGCCGAGACAAAAATTCAGAATATGTGTTGCGGTTATTTCTCTAGTTCATTGAGCGCTGACATGTTAACCAGCGAGACCGATAAGCGCATGCGCAGTTCTTTGAAAATCTGCTAACCTAGACTATTGTAACGTAATGAGGGAGGCCGGTTCACACAGATCAAAAGCGAAGTTTCAAACAAACGTGCTATTTTCTCAGAAAGAAGATTAATTTAGTAAAACAAGCCAAACTATGTTACGTAAGTTGAGTTTTAACAAAACAGTATACCCATATTGTATTGGCAAATATAGGAATAGGGTTCAGCCTACTGTTACGTTTCCCATTGGTGACCACGTTAACGTTTTGCACGATTATAAGAAAACGGGACCATAAAAAATTCTGAAACTTCTTTCCTGCCGTTGTCAGCATATCATTGACATGCTGGTCGAGTTTTGTCAAAATCACGTATTCATAAATCTTTTAAAACGGCTGAACGTGCCATACCTGTCAATATTTACCAATTTCTGCATAAATTATGGCAAAAAAATCCCCAAAATCCTTCCGCCTATTTAAATCATCTAAAAATCCACGGCTACACTGCTAACATGTTCTACCAGCAAACTTGCCAATGTGTCTGCTCAAATGTCAGATGATATGATTTTTTTAAAACTACGCATATCTAAAATTACTGTGCCCTACATTCGTAACACACCAGGAAGTCTGAGGCATGATCCCAATAGGTGTATGCCAATATATTTTATTTGTCGAGCGAATTTTGCTAGACTTTGACATTCGTGACGTAGGGCTATCTCACAGTATGGCACGGCCCATGAAATTAAGGTGTAGTGTGTTCAACAAGGTTTTCATAGTAAGCCACTGGCGTGATATTCGTTAATGTAGTTACAAATGGTTATGTTTTAGTAAGTCTTCTATGTGCATAGGCCCAAAACCATGACTTTTGTTTCCCTTTAACATAGCATTCCGTGTCGTGTTACATGTTTAACGTGATGACGTGATCAGTCCCTCCTAGGGTGTTCACTGGATTAGCCCCACAAACATGTCCTTCTCGGTGATCTCTCGAAGAAATCCTTAAGACTTAAGATAGGATAACAAAGGCTATTATCGCCCAGGTTGCTCATTGCTCATTGCAAGGTTGTTGCTGGCATAAGCGACCATGAGGTCGACACCTCCATTAACTCCAAGCCAAACCTAAATAAAAGGATACCAAGGAAGGTATTTCTATTTGGCAAAGCGGACATACCCAGCATGAAATCTGACATGATACATTTCCAACACTCTTTCTTCAACTGTGATCCACTTCCCCACACTGTCCACCAAAGCTGGGACATGCTCAACTCGGAAATCAAGGCCCTTATGAATAAACGCATTCCAACCAAGATGACTTGCTTCGAACACATACATCCCTGGATAACTGGACAATAACGAGGACTGGAAATCCTACAAAAACTTCCAAAAGCTAACTCAAAAGAAACAGCTCCATAAATACTGGTCTTTTCAAAACGATAAGTTCCAAAACCCTGACGACAAATCCAATAAAGCTTTCTGGCACCTCATTAAATCAAAGAAACAAGACTCCACCATTATCTCGTCCCTAACAAAATGGATCTAATTTAATTTTCGACAGCAAAGGAAAAGCTGACTCCTTCAATTAACAGTTCCGTTCAGTTTTCACTGACACAAACACAACCAACATTCCGATCATAAATGAACTACACCGTCCACCAGTCCGTCATGTATCAGTAACTGCAGATGGCGTTCTCAAACTTCTCCAGTCACTTAAAACTAAAAAGGCCACAGGACCAGACATTATCCCTGTCCGTATATCAAAAGATCTTGCAGTTGAAATTTCTCCAATACCAGTTACTATATTTCAACAGTCATTAGATACAGGTCTAGTCTCATCAGATTGGAGGTTAGGTAACATTTCCCCAATCCACAAGAAATGTAACAGATCTACACCATCCTATTATTGCCCTGTCTCCATTACATCCATCTGCAGTAAGTTGGTTGAACATATAATATTTAGCCAAGTCATGGAACACCATAACAAACATAATTGTTTTTACAGATGCCCAACATGGTGTCAGACACGGCCATTCATGCGAATCCTAAGTAATTACCATAACCCAAATCCTTGCAAAATCGCACGATGACCGTGAACAACTTGCTGCAGTGGTCCGCGACTTTTCAAAAGCATTTGACAGTGTCCCCAACAAACGATTACTTCTAAAACTTCACCATTATGGAATCCGTGGCACATTACTGAAGTGGATCAAAAAGTTTATAACATGCCGATCCCACCGAGTGGCAGTAGACGGAAGGTCACCTGACTGGGTCCCCGTAAAATCTGGGGTAGTCAAGGGAACAGTGCTGGGACAATTACTTTTTCTCACATTCATTAAAGACCTACCAACAGGAATTACATTCAAGCTCCGTCTTTTTGCAGATGACTGTCTCATTTATAAATATATCTCCAGCACAGCCGATAGCCTAGCACTCCAGGAAGACATGGGTACACTTCATAAATGGTCCAACTAGTGGCAAATGAAATTTAACATCGACAAATGTCACACCATGAGAAGAACCCTCCGTCGCAATACGGTAAATACCGACTACCACCTAGAAAGAAATACGCTTTCCATGGTGTCACATTACCCATATCTAGGGTTGACCATGTCTAACACCATGTCATGACAAAATCATATAAACGGCATCATAGCTCGCGCCAACAAAATGCTTAGTGTAATCTGACGCAATCTTAGAGGAACCTCCCAGAAGCTACGACAGCAAGCCTACATTTCACTAGTCCGCCCACACTTAGAATATTGTTGCACCGTATGGAACCCAGACACCAGGAAGGAGGAGGAACTGAAAGTGAAAACATCCAGCGCCGTGCTGCCAGATTTGTCTCTCACAGCTACGGTCAACGGGAGAATGTGTACGCTATGATCAATAACCTTCACTGGGACACACTCGAGAAAAGAAGACAAATCTCTTGCCTCTTCTTGATGTATGGGATCCATACCAACCAGATTGCCGCTAATGACAATCGCTACCTCGCCCCAATGCTCACGAACAGTACAATATATTACAATTCAAACAAATATCAAATCATCCCAGCTCGCACCCAGGTGTACAGCAACTCTTTCTTCCCACGCACGTTCATCTGGTGGAACGCCCTCCCCGGGAACGTGTGGGTAGTTCCAACCTTCGAGCTCTTCAGAGGAGCTTTTACCACACAGTCACAAATCTAAGCCGTGACCTATGTTTTTACTCGAACTCTGTTCATACTTTACTCGCACCTTATACATACTTTTACTCGCACCTTCACGTCCGGCACAGCACATGTATATATACACCCGTTGGCGGTAAATCCTGACTTATGGACGCTGTCAATTAATCATGTAGAAGAGAGTGCGACAAACGGTGACGCCACATCACCGAGCCTGGACAACCGATGATATAGTTGTCCGGAAGGGAGCGCATCGGAGAGGAAACGTCGCGAGTAAAAAAATTTAATGTACAGTTTTAAATGTAACTTTAAGAACACATGTATATGACATTAGCAGCGATAGAAATATTGACGCGAACTACATACATAAGGTTATACGAGATGACATGGTTTTGACGGAAGTGGAGTAAATATTCTCCGAATACGTCACGGCTGTGTTGTTGTCACCGGCGTTGCAATAAACGACCGGGACATTTCTGGATTTCCCAAAGGTGTAAGACGCGTGTTCTTCTTGCTCACGTTTGTCATGTTGTACTTATGGGTTACGGAGCACTTATTGTTACGAACAAATACCACGTAATACATGGCATGCCATGACATACCATGTATTACATGGCATGCCATGACATACCATGTATTACATGGCATGCCATGACATACCATGTATTACATGGAATTACATGGATTACCATGGAAGTGGAGACAGGGGCAAGTTGTTACACAGGCGGTTTACGAAAACATAGCACACGTGTGGAGATACCATCGACAGTAGTTGGTTGGAAGTCCACCAGCAGACACACTGTCCAAAAATCGGGAGTTAAGAAGACGAACTTAACGAGGTGTGGACAAAAATAACTGTTTAACCACCTAAAGCTTTTTTGTATGTCCACATAAAATCATCTCACGCAGCCAATGTTTATGTTTCAAAACAAATATGTCTGCACATAGTATAAAGGGGTTATGCCAAGCAGATGTTAAACTGAAATTCAGGATTTGTTATCGTCCACGTGCATTCAACTGCAAAAAATGTGCTTGGGGCAAGTTGCTACAACTGTAACAACACTCGGGTGGCGCGTACCGATGGCTCAGCCAGCGAGTTGCTACAACTGTAACAACACTCGGGTGGCGCGTACCGATGGCTCAGCCAGCGAGTTGCTACAACTGTAACAACACTCGGGTGGCGCGTACCGATGGCTCAGCCAGCGAGTTGCTACAACTGTAACAACACTCGGGTGGCGCGTACCGATGGCTCAGCCAGCGAGTTGCTACAACTGTAACAACACTCGGGTGGCGCGTACCGATGGCTCAGCCAGCGAGTTGCTACAACTGTAACAACACTCGGGTGGCGCGTACCGATGGCTCAGCCAGCGAGTTGCTACAACTGTAACAACACTCGGGTGGCGCGTACCGATGGCTCAGCCAGCGAGTTGCTACAACTGTAACAACACTCGGGTGGCGCGTACCGATGGCTCAGCCAGCAAGTTGCTACAACTGTAACAACACTCGGGTGGTGCGTACCGATGGCCCAGTCAGCGAGTTGTGTGCTAACAATGACTGAAAGAACAACATTTATTTAACCACGACGTGTGAACGCCTTATTTCACATGTGAAGCCGATCGTACTGGTTTATAACCAGTACTGCAAATGCTAGCAGCGTCAAACAAATTTGACAAATATCTCAGAAGACTGGGTTACATATAGATGGGAAATTGTTGGACTCTCAATAAGCCACTGGCTTCCTTGTCCACTCGCCATCTGGGTGTTTTGCTTTGGATTGCAATCGTGTTAAATCTTGTTAATTTTCTATGGCACAGTTCTATTTGAGCAATTAATAAATAAGCCCCGGTTCCCCTATGCCATTACATTACATGGTAAGCTGGTAGACCATGCATATTTAGGGGGAGGCATTGGGCCACGCCACTGTGCTAGGACCCGTGGCGTATTTAGGGGGAGACATTGGGCCACGCTTACATTTATTAATTTTTTTTCGTTGCCCTGCCACATAGTAGCATGTACACAAATGGGTGACTAGGCTTGCTCCCCCCCCCGGTCTCCCCTTTGCTAGGTCCGAGATACGCCACTGGCTACGACCTGACAAACTCCCCACCAACATGATCGCTGATATTTGTTTTAAACAAAAACGAACGTAATTGTGTTTCTAGACAAATATTCAATGCAAACACTATCCACAATTGTGTGCAATTGATTTTGGGAGATTTCGTCACAAAAATTTGGAGTTTACCAAATGAAATAGAGAAGTGCATAATCTGCAAGTTTGTGGCAGTGGTGAAATGGTGAGTGGCGCCACTGGTGGCGAGTTTGAGGATAGGATTGTCGTGTGCTGCCACCACACGGTTTAATTTGCAAAGTCGCCCATTATGCTGGGCATTGTGTGGCGCAAGATGGCGCCAGGCAAAGTAATGCATAACAAAACATATTTGTTCTCTTACAAAAGGACATCAGACCTACAATAGATTACGCATGATCCAACAGGGGCTTTATACAATGCAAATTAATAGTAATACAAGTAAGAAGAGGCATAGGACATAAAGACATAGTTAGCAACTATATTAGCCTAAAGTGTTATTTTGCACACAAAAACAGCCTTATTCAAGGCTAACGTAGCAATCACATTAAGTCTAAATTTTGTGATGGCGCCGTGCAAACGGCAGGTAAAGGCCACCAGGCATTTAATATGCAACAGTTGTAGCAACTGGGTGGGCTTCGTCAAGTCCGGGTGCGAGAAGTCCTGGGCTGAGGTTCATGCGGATAGTTTTAGTTTTGAGTGTAGGGGATGTACGAGGATGACGGAACTTGAGGTGGAGATAGAACAGCTGAGGCTGGTCATTGTGGCAGTGGTGGGAAGGGAGCAGGTGGGTTGCGCCAGTGGTTCTGGTGGGGGGACAGTAGATGATAAAGTGGGGGAAGACGACGAGAGAGATGCTAGGGAGAGCTCACCTCAGCCTGGGAGGAGGCTGAGGGGAGGTAAGGTGACAGGTCGCAGGGAGATAGGACGTAAGGAGACGAGACGTAGAGAGACAGGACGAAAGGAGACGAGAAGGAAAGAAATGGGAGGGAAGACAAATGGATCTAAGGAAAGGGGAGTCGGGGGACAGTAGCGAAGGAGTCGTTGGGAAGAATACGATAGTTAAAGCGATGGGAGTGAGGGAGATGGGAGGGAGGGTGTCAGGAGGAAGGCGACGGGAGCGCAAGTTAGCCAGGCGACGGGAGGGAAAGGTGACAGGTTGACGAATGAGAGAGAGCCTGATAACAGTCTGCCACCAAGTGACAAGGCTGCAGGACAGAATGTGATGGAGGGGGTCCACCGGAAGAGCTATAGTGATAGAGGGGGTGAGAAAGAGAGCGAGGGTATTTGTGGGGGCCTCAATAGTTAGGAAGACCGACAGAGTCTTAAACAAGGGAGATGACGTGGTAGTTTGCTTGCCTGGGGCCAAAATAGAGGCGATAACTGAGAGAGTAGAAAACATCGTGGGTTCGGGCAAGTGTGGACACATAGGGACAAATAACGTAGAGAGGGAGGGTACAACTGCCATAGTTAGGAAATACAGGAATTTGGTCAGAATACCAGAATACTAAAACAGACGCGAGTTGAGCAGGTAATACTGTCAGGGATTTTACCAGTAATAGGAAGGAAGGGTCATATATATATATATATATATATATATATATATATATATATATATATATATATATATATATATATATATATATATATATATATATATATATATATATATATATATATATATCGAAATTGCCTGGGTATGGCAATTATCATGCTAGTCAAGAAGCTATGTAGGGAAGAGGAATTTGGTTTTGTGGATTTGTGGATGAAGCTGTTTGGTGCAAAATAGTTTCAGGAAATTCAAAATTAACTATTGGATTAGTTTACCGAAGTCCAAACATAAACGAAGAGGAAAAACAAAAATACAAAATGTAATAAAGGAAGTTATTAAAGGGGAATGTATCATAATGGGAGATTTTAACCATGGACACATACAATGGAAATCTGTAGAGAGTGCAGGGGGTGAGGACCAACAATTTCTATTTTTAATTCAGGATAGCTTCCTTACTCAGCACGTGCTAGAACCAACCAGGGGAGAAAATGTATTAGATATAGTTTTATCATCACAAAAAGAATTAGTGGACAATGTAAAAAATACATGAACCATTGGGTAACAGTGATCATAATCAAATACATTTTGATAGCAACGTAAAATCAGAAAGTAAAAATAAAAAAATGTATAGGAGAAACTTACACAAAGGTAACTATAAAGATATGAGAAATTACTTAGCAAAGCAAGATTGGAATAACATGCTGATGAATAAGACCGCAATTGAATGTTGGAATATTCTAAAATATGAAATTGAGAGTATCATCGATAAATTTGTTCCCTTGAAAAAACAAGGAACACGGTCTAGAAAGAAACACTTGTCAAAAGAAGCTATTAAAAAAATAGTATTTAAGCAAACTATGTGGAGGGTTTATAGGCGTACCAGAAAGGATGAAGACTATGCAAATTACAAAGATGCACTTAACCTAGCTACAACTGAAATTAGACAATCTAAAAGAACCTTTGATAAAAATGTGCAAGTAATATAAAAAAATACAACAAGAGTTTCTATGCTTATGTAAGGAGTAAACAGAACGTTCGAGATAAGGTCGGACCACTAGAAAACAACAGGGGAAACATAATTTCAGACGGGTTTCAAATGGCAGAGGTCCTGAATGAGTATTACAGCTCAGTTTTTACCACAGAAGATATCAGCTCACTTCCAGTTCCATTTACTAAATTTGAGGGCAATACATCAGGACATTTAGGGCAGTTATTTGTAACTCCTGAAATGATAGCAAAGAAAATTAAGAAGATGAAAGATAATAAATCACCTGGAGTTGATGGGATACCACCAAAACTGTTTAAGCAAATTGTTGAGCAAATTAGTACACCACTTGCAAAATTGTTTAACTTGTCACTAGAAGAAGGAATAGTTCCTTCAGAATGGAAAGAGGCAAACATTACGCCGCTATTTAAGAAGGTATCGAGGAACAAGCCAGAAAATTATAGACCAGTGTGTTTAACATCTGTTGTATGTAAATTACTCGAAACATTAATTAGAGACCACATGGTGGAATTCCTTGTAAAACATAAATTAATAAATACATCTCAACATGGGTTCCTAAAAGCAAGGTCATGTCTGACCAATCTCTTGTTTTTTGAAGAAATTACAAAGTGGGTAGATGACGGGTCACCAGGGGATGTTGTCTACTTAGATTTTCAGAAAGCTTTCGATAAAGTGCCACATCAAAGATTGTTACTTAAACTAGAAGCCCATGGCATAGGTAATTATGTAATCAACTGGATAGAAAAGTGGTTTACACACAGAAAACAGATAGTAATAGTAGATGGTGAGATTTCAAACTGGAAATCTGTTTTGAGTGGGGTACCACAGGGATCAGTATTAGGCCTTATACTCAATATTATATATATATATATATATATAATATTATATATATATATATATATATATATATATATATATATATAATTATATATATATATTATTATATATATATATATATATATATATATATATATATATATATATATATATATATATATATATATATATATATATATATATATATATATATATATATATATATATATATATTATTGGAAGATGACCTATCTAGCAAAGTACTCAAATTTGCAGATGACACAAAAGTATTCAGAAAGGTTACTAATGTTACAGATAAACATGTGGGGCGCGATAGCATACCGGTTAGAAGGCCGGACTCTCAATGGAGAGAACCCGGTTTCAAATCCCACTGCGGTCGCTTCGAACCTTTGGCAAGTTTGATCACCCCACGTTGCTACAGTTCACTCAGCTGTATAAATGAGTACCTGGCAATGCAGACAGTGGTGGATATGTGAACGAATAGCCTTCGCGCAGCAATTGCAGCGTGGCTGAATACTTCCTAAAGAATTTGAGATGGCCTTGGAATGAACAGGTCTGCCAGGGGGTGAAGTGTAAAGCGCTTTGAGCAGTCCTATGGACCGGATACCGCGCTATATAAGAACATACCTTTACCTTTAACAAAGTTTACAGGATGATCTAGATAAATTAGTTAAATGGTCAGAAAAATGGCAAATGTTATTAAATTTTGGGAAGTGTAAATGTATAGGACATGGAAACATGGACGAAGAATATAAAATGGAGGATGCTGTACTAGGTAGAACCACACAAGAAAAAGACTTAGGAGTAACATTTAGTGCTGACATGAAAGTTTCAGAGCAGTGTGGGATTGCTGCTTCGAAATTAAATCAAATTCTACGGCTAATTAGGAGAACTATCATGTATAAGGAGAAACAGCTAATTGTAGCCATGTATAAAGCAATAGTTAGACCACATTTGGAATATTGTATTCAAGCATGGAAGCCATATCGTAAAAAGGACATAGACAAGCTAGAAAGAATACAACGAAGAGCAACTAAAATTATTCCAGAACTGAGAGACCTTAGTTACGAAAGTCGCTTATTACAATGTGGTTTGACAACACTTTAATACCAGGAGACTAAGAGGAGACCAAATAGACGTGTTTAAAATAGTGAATGGTTATGAGGATGTTGACAGTAATATGTTCTTCAAACTTAAAGAAGGCAGTAGAACCAGAGGACACAAACAGCATTAGTTAAGGAGCAGTGTAGTTTGGACATGAGAAATTACTCTTTCTCACAGAGGGTGATAAATGAATGGAACAGACTGCCAAATGATTGTGTTAATGCTAGTAGTGTGAATATGTTTAAAAATAGAATTGACAGATATTTGATAAGGGCGGGCAACACATAAATGAGAAAATTGTTGGACTCTCGATAAGCCAATGGCTTCCTTGTCCACTTGCCATCTGGAATTTGTTGTTTGGGATGGCAATCTTGTTAAATCTTGTTAAAAGAAGACTACGGATCTCTTATTGTCCACCTCCTATACATTACTATATTGTCGTTCGACGACTTCAATGTCGTCTGTAACCAATGCCCTGACTGTTCAACCGACGACGACATCAGCGATAAACCATCAGCCACGACAGTTTAGCTCGAAAACGAACAGTTATTGTGCTTTTCGAAGAAATGCTTTCATTTTCTATGAAACTCCTTTTTTCAAAGTCAAAAGCTGCTCTACTCTCTGTGACAGAGGCATGGCTCAATTTCTGTATAATGTAATTAAAAAACATCTACAACCAAAGCTCACCCAACAATTTACCCACCCTTGTTAACATTCTGCAAAAAAAACATCTACAACCAAAACCCACCTTACCATGTACCAAACCATGTTACCCGCTTTGCAAAGCACCCGCTGTAAACGATGTACCCTGTACCCATCCCTGTTAACAGTCGATAAACAATATCTACAACCAAGACCCACCTAACCATGTACCCGTCCCTGATAAACTCTCTGCAAAGAAACAACTACAAGCAAAACCCACCCAACCATGTACCCATCCCTGTTAACACTCTACAAAGAAACAACTACAACCAAGACCCACCATGTACCCATGTACGTGGTCGTAGAACGTGGCGGCACACTGAATGGTACCAGAAGAAACAGTAGATGACGAGGAGAATGATGAAGGTGGGTTCATCAAAGGGCGAGATAACTGCACCAGAGGTGCCAAGTTAGAGAATTGCGAGGAAGGAGATCATCCTGCTAGAGATGAAATAAAAGCAGGCTTGTAGCACACTACGGAAATGTTTCAAACATTGAAGTCTCAATGTGCAATTTATGTAGCCACCTTTTTAATATAAAAAGTAAGTAACGATGTAAACTTTAACATTTTAAAAGGAAGTTAATTATTGCTTGCTTGCTGTCTAAGAACAGCTGTGGAAAGATTTAGTTAAAAAGGAGGAGATTATTAATTTTTGAAGAAAACAAAAAGTAGGGATATGACAAAAATGGCACAAAAGGGTGATCTTCTTCCCAAAGCAGGAGACTTGGCACTAGCTGCGTATCGCTGACAAGGAACTGACTTATGTTTAACTACGAGGCGATGTCCGTAACATCGTGCAACAAATAGAACATAAAACACACTCAAACAACATAATCACATCAATAATCGTTATTTTATTTCTATAAAATTGCAAATATCTAACAATATAATACAGTACGTTAGCTTATATGTATTATCATATGTATAATATAATAATATATGTACAAGTAGCGAAGTTGCATAAGCCGCTATCGCGAGAGGCACTCTGGTAACGACGCTCTCGCGGGTGTCAATAGAACGAAAGGTGCTCGGTCGCACGTTCGCAGTTACCATGGCAATGTGGCTAGCGATGGCCGACGGAACATCCTCCTTTCAATAGCAACAGTACAAACCGAAAGACAGTTTTGTTAATTTGCATACAAGTGACAACTAGCGTCGCGTCTGAACGAAGGTACTGCGAGTCGAACTCGGCGAAAGCATAAACATGTCTACGTAATTCGCACGACGGAAAACGGGTAATGGCGATTAAACATGGTCATCGCGGAAGATCTGTCGATGTACACGCTTCAGTTGACCCTGCTGAAGGTACCAGCCCCGTACGACGAAGGCCGCTGGCGAACCAGTTACGAAATGTCAAAAGTTCATGTATGAAATATTCTGCTCGAAATACACGATTTAGGAGGAATTACACTACTATATTGTGCATAGAGATATCGTATTGCATAGACGTAAGAAATATGAACGAATTATGTCGCACGTGTACGATTCATTTAGTTGTACTCTGATTATACCTGATGCACCCATTATAGATAGCACTGCAGTAGTGAAAGTTGTATAAACGAGACCTTTTCCACAGACACAGAGTCAAAACAGAATTAAACGGTGCAAATAAACCAAGATTATTAAATATCTACGAAGCGTTAATCGGCACGTACATACGTACGTACATACCTGACCACGAACGTTCATGATGGATTAAATGTCACGTACATACAGTTCTATGTATGGACATGATGCATGTACCGTCATGTACATACATGTCCATGTAGGGTCATGATGGATTAACTGTCACGTACGTACATGTCCATGTATGGTCATAATGCGTTAACCGTAGCGTACATGGCTGGCCATGCATTAACCGAAATGACTACGCGCGCGTACATAATGTATTCATAGCGGACATATAGTAACATATACGCTATTCGTACACGGCCGTATGCCGTCATATACGCCGCATTATTCCTCGTTCTCTTATTTAAAAACAACACCAAACAGTCGGAAATAATATGACGTCATTGCAGAAGAGACCCGATTTTCATTATCAGAGTGTGTTAACCCGTCGTTTATCGTGACACCGGATCGGTTATAATGACACCGGGCCGGTTATCGTGACACCGGATCAGTTATAATGATACCGGATCGGTTATGGCCCACACCGACGATGCGCAGTTCTTTCTTCTGCGACTTAAACAATTACACTTACTAATAAAACAAAACGTACCGCAGAAATAGTTCACGCCCACGCGTCGGTGTGGAGTAAAATGTGCGAAAACGTCGTCAGATCGTCGATTCGTGACACAGCATATATTACAAGTGTAATGTGATATATTACATGTGTAATGTAGTTACGTACATAGACGGACAAACCATAAACAGGAACAGCGTAATAGCAAACCTATTACACACGCGGCCTGTCAAATTGACGCAGCGGGAGCGATTCGAGTTAGATTATATATTATACAAACGTTAAATTAATATTCTACTAAGGTACACCAGCGAATATACAGACTAACTGGAATGTGTACAGCATTGCTCTACCTGTATATCATTTACAATGTAGTGTGGCAAATATTTACAGTATCATCCACTTAGCGACGAGTCGTGTCACTAGACAGTGTTTGCCGTGCGATGGCGCTGTCGTTTTTCCACAAATTGTCACACACCTGAACTTCACCGGGCAGACGGAATCGACATCTGGGCCTCCCAGATGCCATGTTCCAGTTCACGTTTTCGATTCATCCAAGTTCGGCACATTCATCTACAATCTATCCTTCGATGCTAACACGCATAAGGCACTACACTGAATCACGTTTCCGCTCGGAGATCATCCTTTTACGCTGAAAATGATAATCCCCGCAATGTGCCGACTGTTTTATTACGAAACTGTAATCACGGCGCCTGGATTAGACCGATTAATATTAATAGCGGATACATTGTTAGCATATGCTTGGCGGTGCGAGATGAAATCAAAACGCGAATATCACTGAGAATTTCTGCGTGAAACTCATCTAATACACGCACGTTTTCGTCGTTTTCGTTGCATTGTGGGTGGGTTAGTTGTATGCCAGATAGGTCCCACTGAAGACTTTATAAATAACAGCGCCACCTATTGGCGCTTGACATCGTCATGCATGCAAAATGTCACATCGTCGAAGTTTGTTCATGGAGCATCGTACTGCAGTAGTATATATACTACAACATGCACGAAATCTCCAGCCACCGGGTCAAAATACGCATTGATATACGTGGCTTCTTCCAGAATACGCCGCGGAAGAGTATAATTGTTTTCCCCGCTAGGTGGCTGCTTTGGTGAAGCATTCTGGTCGAATCCGTGGCAACAGTGGTCCAGCAACGAAAAAGTGAAGAGAACTGGTTATGGCACAAATATATCACGTCCACTCGGCACCGGCGTCAACTGAGTTACCAACCGGTTCACGGAGAAAGAAAGCTGCCGTCCTGGCAACTCAACACTTTGAACTGCGCAACGTCGCCGTTCTTGAGATGTTCACCTTCGCCTTCCGCTCGCCCGCTGGGGACAAATCGCCGCATGTCGACCGGTTGAGGACCGACTTGCGATACGGCGACTTGTCGATCAAACTTTTGATGAAGGATTTGTTATCTCCCGTCGTTTTCTCGTTGCGATTCTCGTCCGTTGCCGGGACCTTGCCGTTAGCCGTCGGCGTCCGTTGTCGCAGTTCGGTCTTCCGCGGGAACGCGTCGCTCACTGGAGACGCTTTCGGTTTCGGTTTGTTCGTAGTTGCCAGCCGGGTAAACAGTCGGCTCACCTTGCCCTCCTTGCTCAGGTCGTGGCTGGCGAAGCTAGCGCTGCTTCGCTGCAAACGCCGCGGTTTCCCCCCCGGTGTGCTGCGTTCGTCGCCCGACGATGTCGCCGACTCCGTGTCGCAAGGAGACGCCGCGGACAGTGGCCGGTGAAGCGGCGGCGACATGCCCAGGTTCAGCTGCCTACTGCGGCGGATGGAAGAGGAACGGCGTGGAGGAACGGGAGCTTCTTCCTTGGTCAAGCGGGCCTCGGCTGCCAGGCGCTTCTGCGTACGTAGCATCGACGCCGGCATTGTAGCCCGGCCGCCGGCGCCGCGCACGAATGCTGGATGCGATGTCCGCGTTGTCATCACGTCCGGTGTAAGTGGGGACCTCGCGGTGGCACGTGACGGCGGCGACATCACGGCTGATGAAGGTCGCGTTGGTCGTGGGTGCCGTGTCGGCTTCGTCTGCACTGACGACCCTACTGATCCGTCGCTTGTCAGGCTGCTCGTGGACGGGTGACGCGACAGTACAGACGGTCGCTTGGGACGCGACAGTCGCGCCGTCACCGCGGCTGCCACCTTCGAAGACTTCGACGGCGACGAAGCGGCCTTCGCGGTCTCATTTCGCGTCGTCATTCTCAACGGCGTCGGCGTCTTCGTCGTCGCTGGAGACTTTCTGAGCGGTTTCGTCAAGTCTGTTTTCCGGTGCAGCGCCGACCTTGTTGGAGTCGCCGCCGCTTTCGCCGACTCTGCCCTGGACGTGGTTCTGTGTGGAGGCGCTGGAGGCAGCTGCTCGGGTTCCGGTGGCGGCACCATTACCTTGTGTTCGATAGTAAACTCTTCTGTCGTCCAAATTTCGTCCGTCGTCGAATCGCCTTCCTCGGGAGCGCTCGCAGTCATTGTCTTATCGGTGTCGAAGTCGTTGTTCGACTGACTGCAATTGTCACCCGGCTCATCCACGTTGATGGTACCGATCACTGTCAGTTCCGTCGTGTTGATTATACTCTCGAAGCTATGGGCAAAGGAGTCCGCTTGACTGCCGCTGAAATGCTTACGAGTCTCCGTCGGCGTCGACATCAGATCGCCGTACGTCTTACGAGTCTCCGTCGGCGTCGACGTCAGATCATCGTTCGTAGAGTTGATCGTCGCCGAACCATCGCCGTCCACATTACCGTTCATCGACGGCAGCTCTCCATCCAATGTGCTGCTCATCGAAGTGCGCTGCGAGTTGCAGACGTACTCCGACTCGAATCCCTCATCGCGAGCGCTCGCCACCGAGTCGGTGTCATCAGACTTGCACGAATTGTCGCCCAGCTCGGTGGTCGGGACAACGCTCGCGGGAGTATCGACTTCGACCGGCTTTGCAACGTCCTCGTTGTCGAAGTCGCGGTACACCTGCGCCATCTGCTGGAAACGGCTCTTCATGTGGAGGTTACGGCCCGAGTGCAGTGTGCGCGACTGGAATGCCTGGATGTTGCTATCCAACTCCTGCTGTTGGTAGTCGCCACGATGTACAGGAGCTGCAATGACAACGCCACCGTCGATCTTCAGGGCATTCAGTTTCACCGGCCGCTGTTGCAGCTGGCGTCGCCGGTACGCCGTGTCCGATTTACCGTCCTCGACGATCGGGTTGGCCCAGGAACTGATGGACTTCCAGTGGCGTGGCAGTGTGGCCGAGCGTGCTAATGACGACTGGCTAGATTCGTCGATGTCAACGCTGTCGTCGACTACAATTCCGTGTCGTCGGCTGTCGCGAGGAGACCCGTTCTCGGTCGGTGGTGACGGGCCGTCTTCCGGGATGTTGTCGTAAGTGCTTTGCGGCCGTCTCCTCGGCGCCAGGCCCATGCGTACCGACACCGGAACGTAGTCCGTCGTCGACTTTCGAAACGTTGGCGACGTCGGCGACGTCGGTTCATCGTCGTCGCCGATGCTGTTGGAGCGCCAACTACCGGTGGAATGGTTCAGCATCGCCTTCTGCGTCGGTGTCTCCGGCGTGGCGTCCAGGCGGTTGTGCAACGACGGTGTACCGTCGTTGATGGAAGAACTCCTAGACCGCGATCTGCGCACGGGCGGAACTGGGGTGTCGTCAACGGTATTCTGGGCGTTTCGCACCGCCTCTTCGACTTTCGGCCTGTCTAGTTCGGAACGCCAGCGACGCGTGAGCCTAGTGGAAACGTGACGCCGACTACCAGTCGAGTCCAGTCGCATCATCTGTATCTCTCGGCCCGTCTCCTCAACGTCCCGTATCGTCTGGTCGATCTCATTCACCTGTGGCGTTGCCGACGCCGAATTCAGTTGCGTCGCGTCATGCTGATCAAGGACACTCCTTACAGCTGACGGGTCGATTTGACTGACTGTCCTCCGTTCCGCCCAGCGCTTACGCCGGTCCGACATCTTATCCGGCATTGTCAACGAGGTCGTCTCCGTCGGCGTGTTGGCGTCGAACGCCGAGCGTAGCTCCTCCATGTTCAACCGGCTGCGTCGCTTGCGTTCCTCCCGGCGCGACTCCCGCTGTCTCTGTGCGGCCTCTGCGTCGGACCCCGCTCCCGAGTTGGTCTCGTCCGTTTCCGACGTCGGCGGCTGAGTCGACACATCGGAAAGAACGAGTGGCGACCGCGGACTGCGAAATGACGCTCGCCTATCGATGCCCAACACTCGATCGACTTCCGAGCCGTCGATGCAGCTGTAACTGCGCCGGCCTCGAGTCACCGGGTCGACCGGACTGTTCGTTCCTGAGCTGAATCGGTTGGGAGAAGCAGCCCGTTCCCGATCGATGACCAAGTTCTCCAAGATGGCCGGCTTCCGGCGCCGTCGTCGGCTACTTCCGGTCCGTTCAAAGATGGTCGGATCTTGTTCATCCTCCAGTAGAGACATCAAGGTGTGACCATCCTTTATCTCCGCACTGCGGCGTAGTTTCTTCCCGTCGTCTCCCTTCGGACCGGTTTCGACAATCGCCGGAAGTGCCTTGCCCGGCACAACCGGAAGACGTCTGTGGCGCATGACCACCGGGTCGTGGACTTCCGGGCTTTTATTATCCGGTGACGTCGGCGCGTCTTTGCTGAGGTCCACCTTTGTGATTTTCGTTACCTGCGAATGAAGCACAATGTTAAACGTTCTGCTCAGAACGGAAGTGACGTAATCGTGTGACGGAACTTATCCCAAACAAGTCTCATCTGAATTGGGGATAACAATGTTTGAACTTGAAATAATTATGCAGGGCAGACGCTAATGCACACATATCGTGAATAACTGTTACGGGACCCACCAATCGGACACCGTTTCGAACTCTGTAATGGTATGGGGGTAAATACCAACAATCAGATACGTATTTAGGCTTTCGTGGAGGGGGCAAAATATGTGTCTTATTCGGGGCAGTATTCAAATTCAACATAGCAATAACTATTACAGTTACAAATATTATTACGTTCGTGGCCCAATGCTGAAATAAAACACACCAACTTCACCCCTAAATACGCCACTTTCAACAATACTAAACGCTATGATATAATACGACAGTAGCAGCAGCAATCTACCATGACAAAAATGGACAGGCAAGACAAATGCAAAATTGTCTTACCTTGAAATCACCGATGTCGCCTTGTTTCTTATGGGTGAAACCGTCGCGAATGTCACCGAGTAACTTGTCAACTATATTCGTGTCGCCATCGTCCGTTTCCACTGATGTCTGTCGTGACGTGGCGTTGTTTCTGTCACCTACAAATAACAACAGTTATGGACTCATTAGAATCATATGTCACCACAAAGGCTTAAAATATATGCAAAACCAACTCATATCGCCCACTGCATTTGAATGTCCGCACGAGACCAGGTTGAAACATCAGTTAAGTCGATTCCGGCGTACTTTAATGTTGCCAGTATAGAGAATAATCCTTTATGAAGACGTTTGTCTCAGATGTAAGAGTACGGATATACACACAGATGAAGAGAGTATCCCCAGACAAAGCATCACACACCATTAGACTGTTGCTTCTTGAGGGCCAGCATTTCTTCCCTTTGTCTCTTCCTCTCCCTCGCCCGCTCCTCGTTCTGGCGTCTCTCCTTGTTTTCCTGCGACAAGACAAAACATCATCATGAAAATAGCCGGATTTATCCCGCTTTGAACCTACTCGGTGGGAGGACTCTACTGCTATGGCTTAGCACAATGATGATGATGATGATGATGATGATGAAGATGATGACGATGATGACAATAACAATAACAACAACAACAACAACAACAATGTTAAATTCAATTTAGTAATTCAATTTAGAAATAAATATAACAAGCAAGACAACAAATATCATAAGACAACAATAAGAATACAGATATAAGACACATTACCTGTATAGCCTTTTTGAACTTCTGACAGAAAGTGTTGAATGTTTTGAGACACTCCTCCAGCTTGAACGTGTTCGTGTCTTCGCAGAAGTACTCGGCCACCTCCACTCGGATGCCCTCCATCTCCGCGAAATCCTTCTCCATGTCTTCCAGTTCTTCCTTCGCCGTCTGCCAACATCGTTACACGTTGAGACCGTGGTCAAATAGATAGACAGCAGTGATATAAGTAATCGTCACTGGTCAGCTTAATCATCAGTGTTTTGTACGGGTGTGATACGTGGAAGCTAAACGAAAGCGACGACGACATGAGGCGGGACACATTCATATTCAAATGTTTTAAAAAAGGTTAAAGTACGTTCTCATATAGCGCGGTATACAATCCATGGGACTGTTCAAAGCGCTTTACACTTCACCCTCTGGCAGACCTGTTCATTCCAACGCCATTTCGACTTCACTGGGAAGCATTCAGCCATGCTGCAATTACTGCGCGAAGACTATTCGTTCAAATATTCACTTCTGTTTGTAGCCAGGTTCTCATTTATAGAGCTGAGTGAACTGTGGGATGAACGAATCTGCCTAAGCTTCGAAACGGCAGAAAGAGGATTAGAACCCGGGTTCTCTCGATTGAAAGCCCGATGTTCTAACAGTTACGCTACAGCAACTGACAAGGGTTTATGGAGGATAGTGAAAATTAGATGGCATAAACTTAGAAAGAAAAGAAGACAGACACTTCCTGACGGCTCTAACATGATCGCCTGAGGGGAAACGGAAAGATGGTCGCCCACAGACAACCTGCGAAGAACTGTAGAAAAAGAAAGGCAGACAAGAACTGGGTGGAACATGTTGGCTGAAGCCAAGCAGGTGGACGAAGATAGAGCGAACCGGAGAAGGAACACTGCTGCCTGGTAGGCTACCGGGCGAGGAACGTGTCAAGAAGCATGACGTGTATCACGTACCATAACAAACCCTTCCATCTGTTGCTTGAACTGTGGGTCAGCCTTGTTCATTTCTTCCGAAATCGTGCTGATCTTTTTAAGCAAAGACGTCACGTCTGACTTCAACGAATCAACGGAATACCTGCAGAAAGCCACGAGAAAACCTGTTATAAGGAATTGCGTCATAGATATTTACATTCAACGAAAGTTTCAGCAAGACTTACGGCGTCTATTCTTATTGACGAGTCTCGTGCCATGGATTACGTTTTTTACTACTAAATCTGTGTATAATCAGACACACGTCATGCTATACACAATTTTCCTGTTAAAAACACACGATAACCTGAAAGAAAATACACGTCATCAAACGTGTGCAATTGTAGTGTACGTGTCTATCATAGATCAAATAATACGTACATGGAGGCTTCGTTCAGATACTTGAAATCTTTTGGAAACTGCAGCAGTTCGGGATGTTTCTCCTCGATTTGCTGGAAACCGTATACAAGCACACGTCTTAATTTATTTTAATTGATTGTGTTAATTAGCTGCATATTGGAACATCGCTCGCCGTTGGTAAGTGGCGCATCGAGTGTAGATGAATGTGCATGAATGATTGTGTACAGACATTTTAATATTAGCCATTTGCTGGATCATCCCAATCATTGCCAGTCTTAAAGAAAGAACTGGTGTTTGTGAACTTTAGTTTTGGGCGTCTGTATTTTAAGTCTCTTAAGCGTGTTCCTGTAAGTAAGTACTAAAAGCGCTTTTGCATAGAAATCACACAAATAGGGAAGATATATGTAGATAATGTTGTGCATTATATTAGTTTGTGGGTGTACTGCCTGTTAACAAGCGTACAGTGCGCAATGGAGTGAAATTGGTAGAGAGTAAAATTAATATCGACGAGCACTGTGTTGCCACGTGCAAGAACGCATGGCCTATTGTACTTTATGGCGCCAGAAAACAACAGAAGGGCACAAATTGGGCACATCGTGTGTCTACGTCAAACTCCAACAACTATGAACACTAGCAACGACTAGCCACACATTACCACAAAGCCTCTCAGACGAAATCACATACGACATTATAGATTTGCAGATAAGGTGAAACTGATTGTGCATGGCAAATATGGCAGATGTGATCGCGGGCAAAACAAAACCGTCAGGTCACGTATTGTTACGATCACGGTGCGAAACTCCCACGTGTTATCTAAAAATAAAACTGTCGACGTTTCCGGTTTATCAGGATATTTATGGAGGCAACATTGCAGGCAGCCAATGGTGGTATCTGTGAAACGAGTTAAACCGTAAGTTTTACTGCACTGTTAAACATGGATGTTCGTAAAGTCGATAACTGCTTGGAATGGAAGAGTGGTTATACAGCCGGCAAGTTCAACAAGTTAGCTTACCATAACTACGTAGTGCATGAGATTCATGCGTGGCTTGTTCGCTCTGGTCTCTGTCAGCTTCATCAGTGAATTCAACTTGAAACCGACGGCGTCGCCATTGTGACCACCCTGAAACGATAAACATGTCCATTCCTGAAATAATCAGTAATTCGCCTTGACATAGTCGAGTTCAACAAGAGTGCCATCCATGGCCACACGCTGCAGATGGCGAGTGGACAAGGAAGACATTGGCTTAGTGGGAGTCTTGTTATTACTGTGTGGCCTGTCTTTGTAAACATTTGCATAGTCTATGTTAAACGTATTTACACAGCTAGCATTTACACAAGCATTAGCACTGTACCGTGCCATGTTCTAGCTATTTATTTAAATTTGAAGACTATATTACAATTATGCTCATAACCAGTAAAATTAGTCACAAATCGTATGCAAGTAATTTCCTAATAAATATGCTAGGACTGATGACGTCATGATTGACAGGCACAAACATAGTGTACAGACACGTCTGAAAAAAATTAAACGAAACTTACGGAATTAAGGAAGTTTCCGGAAATAAGCACCAGATAAATGATCTTATGTAAGGCTTGACTCTCTTTCAGATCTGTAAACATACAAAACACATAATGCACCTGCTTTATTGATAGACAAACTCTACGCTTACTGTTTACATGGTTTTGCAATTTCAATGTCAAGCACTATTATTTGCACACTTATCTAGTTCAATCTACAATAACAATTGTTACATTTACCAACATTGAATAACTAAACCAATCTACCTCCTTAGCTACGAAACAGTCTATAAAATATCACTTGTGATGTCATGTTTCTTTTTTCCTAGAATATGTCAGTCCTTCCGTCTCCTTCCATCAATCCTGTCATACGCCAATATAATTTAATTCAATCCCGCGAAGGCGGCTAATAATGTTTGCCTTATCAGGAGACTCCTTTATTAGATACGCTTTAACTGACATCTACACAACAGTAATTCCGAGTTCACATAGATCGTACACAAAGCGTGTACATTGTCGTTGAAAGTGCACGTGGCATTTACAACAAGACACGTGATATCGCACCTTTTGCCGTCATAATGATGGCGTCGATGGCCGGGTTGATCCAATCCATCGTCTGCGCGAACTCCTCTTTGAGCAACATCGCCTCGACTTTTAATTTGTAGCTGAAATTGGAAAATTGAAAAATTACCCATGTTTAACTAAACATGCGCATTTCACGAGGGTAAACCATTACGCCTACATTCTAAACGGTTCTGATCTACATTAAATGTTTTGCTCACTAAAATACATCGACTGATACCATTTAGTGCATTGTTACTCGGTGCACGGTGGAACTTAAAAGAGAACTGCGTCTCTCCGAACCGCAAAAGTGACAGCGAAACGCAGCCAATCATCAATAATGATTGTGTACTGACGCGACCTCTAGTGGGTAGTCATTAGTTATTCACCGCACAAACGTCTTCCACAAAGCATCGCCGAACAAAAGCAACATCGCTGCCTGGATGTTAATTGCAGTTATTCGGTTTCACAGGCCACCACCCTCTGGATAAAAACAGTTGAACATTGTTCTTTGCTTACAAAAATACCGCACCTCACCTATCAATGAGGCACTGTTCTAGGAGTAATGTGGCTTGTGTGAATATGCCATGACTAATTTGGTGATGGCAGACAGGTGACCTTGGAGAGACAGGTGACGTTGGGAAGGGAACGGAGAGACAGCACTCCGTAGGGGAGAACGGAGATATAATTTAGACAAAAGTAGAGAGAGGGGGAGGGGAGGGAGAGCGAGGGGGAGGGAGTGACAGACAGACAGACTGACGGAGAGACGGAGAGACAGAGTGCGTGCGTCCGTGCACGCGTGAGTGCGTGCGTGAATGCGTGCGTGCGCATGTGTGGGTATGACCCCATAGACGCACACAAGACAAATTATAATTGCAACTTACTTCGGCAGCGTGAGAAGTTCTCTGAAGAAGCGTTCTGCGTTGTCAAGCTTCGCGACATCACCATCGAAATTTCGTAAAACATCGATCTAGAATATACAACGACCGTTTTCATTTTGGAATTCTGCATAATTCCTGGTGGACACCAAAATAGCCATAATGGTTTTCAAAAGAGTAACCGTTCTTAAATGTACATCCAGCTCAAAATGTCAGGGCAGTCGTACTGCTTAAATCTACGACGTTGATTCCCGTGGATGAAATTTGAAACAACATATGGTATGCGACTCATGAGAGGGTGTGGTTGTAAATGGGCGGTTGGCCCTAAATTGGTAGAAGACAGGAGGTTGGCGGTTCAAATACTTCTGCCGTCAGCACTTGCGATAACACAATAATTATCTCTACGGATGTTTTCCATTTGGCTGCGGTTAGAAGAAAATAGGAAATTAAATGCGCCGTATTTTATTGCATTACCTCGTCTGCCTCTGGTAGAATCTTGAGAAGACCCCGGAGTCTCTCAGCCCCTATAATTGCACTCTCCCCCTTCGCTATGTGTTCGATAATCTGACTGTGTGGAATACGAAACTGGCGAAGAAATATGTTTGTGTTCAGACTCCGCTTCGAGTCCAGGAGGTTGAGCTGAAAAAGAAATAATTGTATCGTATTTGTATGCACATTGTTTCATGCAACACAGTATTGTTGACACCCGCTTTAACGTAATCAGAGTACACACAGTGCCATATGTTGGTGTTTGTTAGTTGTTTAAAATGTAGTATTATCGGGGTACGGGCGAGATAAATATTAGTTTAAAGATACACGGCTTCAACATTTGTCACTTTACAGTTTCGTTCAGTGTATGTGGACATCTTCAGAAACGACCACTAGACGGGGTTGCAGTCAGGTGATACGTGCGGGAAACATTTAGCACCGCCTAGCGGTAATTTATAAAGATGTTCATGTACTGATCGAAGCATCAGTGAAATAACAATATAATTCGTTGTGTATCTAGAAAAATTATCATCATCATCATCATCTAGGGCCGTGTCGCGATTATGAACCTGCATATAACACGATCACGTGTGTCTTCAAGCAGTTCTGAATGAATTTGAAACTTGACCATGTGATTGTTGTCATTTATGTCTACTGAGGTGACAACGTGAATGGTGAAGACACGTCTTCATGATCGTGACCTTTACAAGACGCCACTCACCTTCTCGATCTTCTTTTTCTTGCCGTTGGCGCTCCCTGGTGTCGTGCCCTGATCGGGGCGCGTGACGGCGAACAGTTGTTCCATCTGTTCGAAGTCCACCTGATAGTCCGAGAACATGGCTCCGGCCGATGTCCACATGTTCTCCTTGCCGACCACTTTGATCGGCTGTAGTTTGTTCCACTGCAGTTTTCGCAGCTTGTTCTTCGGTGTCGGCGTCTGCTGTTGAGGTAGCTTCTTGATCGGGGCTGTCGGCGTGACCGCGAGCCCGGCTGGCGGCGGAGGCGGCGGCGCTCCAGGTGGACCGGCGCCCGGGGGAGGCGGGGGAAGTGGAGGTCCAGCGCCCGGTGGCGGCGGCGGAGGCGGGGGAGTGGCCCCGGGGGGCGGTGGGGGAGCAGGCGGGGAGGAATTCAGTCCCGGCAGCGCCACGGCGCCCGGTAACGATCTCCCGGGGCTGAGCGCGTCGCGTCTCTGGCGCGAGTGCGCGACGTCGTCGCCATGGCAACGGCAACGGCACGTGTCGCACTCGGTCGCCGAGGAGACGCTCTTCTCCAGTCGCTTGGCGCCTGTCAGTAGCAACTTGTCGGCATCTTCCTGCCGCTCGAGCATCTTGGCCGAGTACAGCAGCTTCTCGATCGTGTTCCAGATTACCTCGCTGAACTCTTCACTAGGGTCGATCTGCAGGAAGTGCTGCAGGATGTTGAGCAACGTCACTTCCTGTGGGGTTCCGCGCACCTGAAACAAGACGACGGTGACGTGAAGTTACGCGTTCATTGCGGGCTCGTTTTTTGGGCCAAGTGTTTAAAGTTTAAAAGAGATGGGGGAGAGAGGGGGATAAACAGGAGAGATATGGAGATAGGGAGAGAGCGGGGATATGGGGGAGATGGAAAGAGGGGGGAGAGGGAGAGAACGCGGGAGAGAGGGAGGGTAAAGAGAGAGGGAGATAGGGGAAAAGAACGTCGATTCTGTTATTACGAGCCCACTCGATTGTTTTACCATACGGGCTGGACTTGCATCGCTGCCCATCGCTACCCATCGCTGCCCATCGCTGACAACCGCAGTAGACCGGGCAGTAAACACGACGCTGAAACTGCGTCCATTGAAGAGGTGGCTGTTTTTTACTCATGTTGTTTTGCCGTGCGTCGTTCGTTTTCCCTTCCCATTATGTCCTGACTTCTAACAACAATTACTGCGCACACCGTGATTGTCAACCCATCGCATCATGTCCTATGCTGTGGTTATCAGTGGTATTTGCCGTGCAGTTTTGAGATTGCACAATCTATAGGGTGACACATAGCGACGAATATCGGTGTCTTGTCGCTTGTGCAATTTACGTAACACACATCAGCTAGACATTCCAATCAAACGACTGAGTGACTCCCACGCCGGTTCGCATGAAACTACCGCCGTCTAATTATTATACGTGAATCCGCTGCAGCGTAACTTACACTGGTATCGCAGTTCACCAGGAGAGAAACCATTATCTATGGCGCCACCATTCTTAAATAAGTAAACTGGTGACTTATTTTGCTAGTTAGCAAATTTCATAGTGAGATAGACACACGAACTGTGAACAAAAATATTTCACATGTACATTTTCTAAATTCCCACTGTGCGGCAAATAATTAGAACATGCTCCTTACAGCAGCTGAGTAGAATCCTCGCGCTGTCTCAAAGGCCCGAATAACTCAACAGGGGTCATAAATCCCTAACCAGTCCGTGTCTAAGCAACAATTAGGCTGATAATGGCTTTATAACGTGTATTGCTGTTTAGAACAACACCGAACGACTGGGTTTCAACAATGCCCCACTGTTCCGCGACCTTCTTTCTTACGCTGAATCCGAGCACACGGAAAGTCAAGCGTTAATAGTAACACGATAACTGGGCGTTGCTAACTCGTTCCGTTACGTGTAACGACATAACCAATTCAAATGAGATACCCGATCCGTGGATTCGGATAAATCAAGAGGGTCGGGCGTCATCGGTCTGTGTCCGGGCGAGAACCCGCATAACGTGGCGTGATTCATGAACCCCGACGAACGGCACTGCCGCTGTGGTACACGTACGACCGCTACGCTGAACAACGTCCGCCCCCGGTCGAAATACCGTTTTTCGAGTGCTGCATGCCACACAAAAGCGACTTGGTTGAGTAAATCACGCGTCACGGCCGCATTTGTTTGCGATCTGTCGTTCGGTGTCCGTGTTGTCAAATTCGGTGTTCTTTTTCGGTATATTGTACACGACCATCCTCTTTATCCATTGTCGTCTTAATCCTTTCCACAAATATCCGGATAGCGGTTACAGTGCCGACGAAGCCGGCGACGCATCGAATGTTTTGCAAACGCACAATAACGCTGTGTCCGTGTGTTTCTCCATACGGCGATACCATCAACACGGGGATTCAGATTGGCATTAGCGTTGTCAACAATACATCTTTAACATCGGAACAACATCACTGCTTTGTCAGCAGAAGGCAACGTACACACACACGCACGCACGCACGCACGCACGCACACCCAAACACACGCAGGTCCCTAGATGAACACACGTGCATAAATCTATACACATCACGGCAACTTTGACATGGCCCCCAGTCCTTTCATTGCCTCCAACTTTGACATGGCCCCCAGTACTTTCATTGCCTCCAGTTCTTTGTTTGCCCTCTACCCTCCCCTCTCTACCCTCCTCTCTCTACCTTAATGCCCCTTATCCAATGTACATGGGTTTTAATTATGACCCATCATTTGACAGCGTCAACAACTATAACAATAACATGACTTTCCGGTACCATGTACAAAACCTGGGTGATCCACCATTTGACAGCGTCAACAACTATAACAATGACATGACTTTCAGGTACCATGTACAAACCTGGGTGATCCACTATTTGACAGGGTCAACGACAATAACAATGACATGATTTTACGGTACCATGTACAAAACCTGGGTGATCCACCATTTGACAGCGTCAACAACAATAACAGTGACATGACTTTCCGGTACCATATACTAAACCTGGATGATCCGCCATTTGACAGCGTCAACGACAATAACACTAACATGACTTTCCGGTACCATAATATTATACTAAACCTGGGTGATCCACCATTTGACAGGGTCAACGACAATAACAATAACATGACTTTCCGGTACCATATACTAAACCTGGGTGATCCACCATTTGACAGGGTCAACGACAATAACAATAACATGACTTTCCGGTACCATATACTAAACCTGGGTGGTCTACCATTTGACAGGGTCAACGAGAATAACAATGACATAACTGTCCGGTACCATGTACCAAACCTGGCACATTTAGAATTAGCAAGCACGAGGAGAAATGTTCCACATCTCGTGTTCCGTAGGACCTCTTGTTCCGTAGGACATATGACAAAACACCGCTGCGGGACATAATCGCCGAGGAGACTAACCGTAAACGACGCCATGGACTTTGCCAGGCCGGGTCGGCCGGCGCACACTGTCGTCACGTCTTCTCTCGTCCCCTTCATTCGTAGCACTGACAGCGCGCGCGGTGGTTTCCGCCTCGACAGATACTGTTGACCCCGACCGCTGCCGTTAGCCGCCCTCGCATCGCGACAGTCAGCGGGTGGGGGGGGGGGGTGGGGGCTTGCAAGTTTGACGGCTCGCGATATTTATGCCGTCAGATGATTCGTAGAAATTGCGCCCGGTTCTTTCTATCCGTTTTTACTCAGAAGTCGTCTGCCACCGTCGAAAAGTCGTCTGCGTTTACGGTTCGTGGGCCCAGCGGGATAATCGCGTACACACGCCGTTGCAAGTCAGTCGGTCGTGTAACTTAGCCGAGGTAAACATAAACACTCAGTTGCCAAGCCGCTGGGTCTAGGCGGAGTCCGTGCTTCAGATGTTCAGATAACGTTCTTTGTTTTAGAATTAAAAGTGTTATTCACCTGCAGAAATGTATTATCCCGCAGCCCCATGCAGGTCTAAACTAACTCAATTTTGTACATGATTTCATAAATATCAGATGGCTCAAAATATCGAATGCGTCGAGTAGAAATATTGTAACCTGGCTACTCGAGATACGCCTTGATTCACATGGCGACATGCCTTCACACAAAATAAATCCGTGTACATTGGATAAGGAGCATTACGGTAGAGGGGGGAACGTAGAGAGGGGAGGGTAGAGAGAGGAGGGTAGAGGGCAAACCAAGAACAGGCGGCAACGAAAGGACTGGGGGCCATGTCAAATTTGTCGTGATGTGTATAGATCTATGCACGTGTGGGCATATAGTGCATGTGTGCGTGCACGCGCTTGCGCACGTGCGTGTGTGTACGTGCGTGTATGACTGTCATACCGTTCCCGCTGCTGACCTGACCTAATTACGGTTCAGGTCCATTTAGTGCACCTGGTAGATTTACCCCTAAAGGGTAACTGCGTTGGGTGATCACGGGCACTCTGCCCCAAAGCTTTGTGAATGGCTGTCACAACAACAGTTACTGATCAACATCAAGATAATGGCAGTATCGGTAACATAGGAAACAATAGTAAAGTTACTTAGACTTCTACAGTACACATGTCATCCATGGTGAAAGATACTGTTAATTTCACAACCACAAAACAATGTGATTCACAAAGAGATCATGTTTACTGCTGCCACGGTAATGCGATTCTTCCTTCGGACAATCGAGCCCTCCGAAAGCTTCAATACCAGAATGGTAGATTGGTAGTTAGGCGTAGTCCTGGACAGACGCACTGACCCAATCACTGCGTCAAATCTCCGTCTCTGGTGGACCGGTTCACGAACTTAAACCAGGGATATGATTATGACTTATCGCGATCGCCACTCTGTACTGAAACAATGATAACGTGTACCATTGTTTCTGCTGTGCCTTGAATTTATACATCAAAGTAGACTCGAACATTGTAGATAGACGAAACCGCCCGCAGACATCCTGAAGCCGGTCCGTAATTAAACAACGCTACGGGCGCCGACTGTGATCCGATATTTTTGGAACAAGAGCGAAACCGACCAAACACGTGTTCTGGCATTATCTCTAACTGTTGCTACAGCATAATATGCCGTTGCTTGTAGTGAAAATCAATAATCCATTGTTCTTATTCTGTGATGTGGTTGAAGTGGTATTATCAACAACGAACATTGAGAGGGGTACGCCTCATGGCTACCCACGTGATATATATATATATATATATATATATATATATATATATATATATATATATATATATATATATATATATATATATATATATATATATATATATATATATATATATATATATATATATATATATATATATATATATGTATATATACGTGCGTAGCCATAGGGCGTACCCCTCTCAATGTTCTACACATTTCATAACATAACTCTATGACGCATACAGGAAGATTTGTCTTAACAAAAAATATGTAAACACCTCACCGCGAACACACCTCTTCCTCGTTGGACGCAGATTTTAAATATGTAGATACGTCACCGTGAAGAGGGCGTTCTTTCCCCTCTTCCTTATTTAGGGTAGGGCTGATGTATGTAGAAGACATATCGCGTCAATTTATTTTCCATGAATACGTGTTTTTTAGAATACATATACCTTGAGATGGTCCCGCAAATGTGTTATTATGATTTGATAAACACGGCATTTCCAGCTGTCCACTTCACAAGTGTCGGATTTCATTACTAATCTGCAACATCTTGACAACTACCGTCAAAAGTTACCAAAGACCGGTCAAACTAATCCCACCTGATGTGTCTGGTCAAACAGACTGTCGCGGTACAAACATAGAAATGTATGGACGATCTAGATGATCGGATCATCTAATGTTTGGATGATCGGATTATCCAATCAGAACGGCTTTTTCACGAAATATATACATCACAAATACGCAGTTAACAGTGAACGACGCGGCTGATTTTAGACCTCAACAATAAATAAAGCCGTCTAAAGGCTGTTTTTGGTGGAGCTATATTAAGAAACTGACATCATATTTTTTGGTTGTGGTTGGGTTTTCTTAGAATGAGTCATTAGGATATAAAAAATTTAAACATAGTAATAAAACACCTTACACCTGACGCATAACCATTATAATAATAGTAGAATACCGACAAATGTACACAAAACCATAGATATGTGTATCTTTGGCACTGGTAACTGGAGGGGGGTGTACAACGATTTTCATTGGTTAACTGAACGAGTGGATTAAGAATATTGCGACGCTAAATATATTATTATTTATAATATATTGGTTACTTAAAAGTAATACCCAGACAAAACATGTTTGTGTCATGATCTTGTATGTTTTTTGATTTCAGGAAATACATGATTTGCAGATGATATGCTAGTTTTACGACATATATAAAGACCGCTTTACTGTAATAAACGGAATTTCCATTTAACGTAATGCTTAACGGTAAATACAAGAGCAAACTAGAGCAATAAAGATTAAAACATGAATCATAGCATTGTTAATTCAGATATACTTTGAGAACCAAAAAAGAATGTGGGCATTTTAATTAATCAAAAACCCCAACTAGCTGCGTTTCAGTCAAACAATAAAAATCGTTGCACATTTCCTTTAATAATCACATAGGTCTATAAAGCATCTCTTTGATCTGGTAGCCTCTAAAGGGGGACCCAATATAGAGGCTCGTGATTCATATTATATCTTTGTTGCTGTATCTGATCATACATGTCTGATAGGCGTAATCTTACCATGTAAATAGGCCCCAATATATGTTCTATAAGGCTATTATGACTGATCACTAACGCTAGATTGAAACGCCGCCTGGTGGGCAAGCTAAGAAATGCTGCGCAATTTGGATAACTCATTAACTTGTTAATTAAACACGCTAACATTGCATACACGATACGTTTACAGAGGTGGTTCAAACGTGTGCCTAGTGGTTTAGTGGTCATTAAAATATATCGTCTCACTTTTAAAAGTACAAAGTCAGGTCATTTCTCCTATCGTAAAGTCCTGTTATATCTAGTATAAACTATACCCGTTCTAACGTCTTTACGGCCCAAATGTGTCTTAATGGACCACAATTGTTTAACATAATTTAACCGTTATCTGTTTAATTTGAATGTTTCGACTCGTGTTTACATTGCCCGCTGAACGGCAAGGCCGATATTCGTAACCAGATAACGGTCAAATTACATTTAAAACCTGTGGTTTATTAAAACACATTTATGCGGTCAATATGTTAAAATACATCAACACTGTAGTTTGTATTATGCAACACGACCAGACTGTGTACATTTAAGGTAGCAGTCGCTATACAACCACGGCATGTCAGTATCGCTGCAAAGCGGATGTCATCGCTAAGTGGGTATGCTGGAGTGTTGAGTCATAGGGCCGTGTAGACAGAGACGGTGACCACACGACGCACACTCACAATCTAAACACGTCGGATTATGGTTGTCGTAAATATATCAGCTTCCCACATGTAAAGGCGCAGAATCTGAAGAGGTCCAAGAACCAATAAACGTCGTTTCCTTGCAGAGCCGCGGCGAGTTCTCTACCAGACCAGGGTATTACACATGGCGCGGGATCAAATATCATGGTCATTCTCCGAAAACTGCCACCCGTTCCGAATGCCAGCTTCCCTAGATAGGCTTGCAATAGGAAATGCGGCCAGGGAACCAATTAATCTAATAGATGTTTGGGAAACCTGGGATACGTCACTGGGGCAGGTTGGTTAGCCGCTAATAGTTGGGAAACGTCGATTTTGTCGACGGTTGCGGAATCGTCAGTAAAACGGAAATGCCCGTTTCGAGGAATCACCGATTTAAAAGCTTTTGGGAAATGTTTCGAAAGGGTATTTTAAGTAACCCCGTGCACTTTGGGAAATGTTTCGAAAGGGTATTTTAAGTAACCCCGTGCACACGTGGGTGGTTGTTAGGGTAGGTGGGGTGTGCGTTACGAATGTGCATTACGAATTACAGAAACGCCACGAAAGCTCTTCCGTGAATTGGACGGTATGTAATTTCTTCTTCTTCTTCTCCTCCTCTTCCTCTTCCCCATCCTTCTTCTCCTCTTCCTTCTCCTCCTCTTCCCCTCCTTCTTCTCCTCATCCTTCTCCTCATCTTCCTCCTCTTTCTTCTCCTCCTCCTTCTCCTCCTCTTCACCTCCTTCTTCTCCTCCTCCTTCTCCTCCTCCTCTTACCCCTCCTTCTTCTCCTCCTCCTTCTCCTCCCCTTTCTCCTCCTCTTCCTCCTCCTTGTTCTTACAATACAGCTCATTGCTTTGTATTGCCCGCATATAAACTGTAAGTTGTTGAGCTAGAGGTACTGGCGCGTGCTGTGTCTAATGGTGTGGCGCTGGTTCGGGTTTACATTAATTCTGTTAGAATATGTCACGTGCGCGTAGTTAAGCAGGTTAGTATACATCGGTTCACATATGAAAGAATACATGAATTGTTCTACGCTGAGAGGGAAAGAAAGCACTTTCTAAACGTTCCGGCCGTCTGTTGAAAAATTAACTGTTGTCGGCATTTGTTTCATATTCTGACGACGCTTGTGAAGAACTAATCCTTGTATGCGTCGGCGCGGGCGAAGGTCTGGTAGTAACGATAAGCACTGCCTCTGGCGCCAACAGCGCCGTGCGACGGTGTGTGCGTTCGTTTTTACGTCAACTAGATTGTTCTTGGACCAACAGAGCATCACCGTGTACACGAGTTCACGTACCTGGACGTTATTACTCCATAATCATCAGATTCTATATACATGACTGGTTCTGTAGCGTAAATATTATTGTTGTGGTGCTTCATCCACACATCCAAGGCCCTTCTGGGGTATCTATGCATTGTCAATTCTATGTTCGTTCTTGCTTGTGTGCGAGTGTGCGCACACGTGTTTGCACACACGCATTTCTTGTGAGCGTACGTGTGTGTGTGTGTGTGTGTGT